>VCRD01000015.1:10978-31555 GCA_006783055.1 Trinorchestia longiramus
TTTATGGCCCCAATTTTTCATTCATTTTCTATCCCCTATTTTTCCACTATTTTATGGTATGGTCCCTACTTTTTTACTTATTCTATATTCTCTATTGTACAAAATGCATGCTTTGTTGTGTTAGATTTATATTGAGATTTAGGTTGTTGGTTTTTCTGTTCTTTGATCGTTTCATTGTGTATTGTTAATGAAAATTAGTGTTAATCTTCAATAGGGAAAATGTGGCAGTAGACCAATTGACTACGAGTTCCTTCAGTGCTAGTGTCTTTCAATGGAAAATATAGTTGGTCTGATTTCCAACTGGATCGACAGCACGCACATTTTATTAATTGGAGGGGGAGGGAGGAGGAAATATTTGATCATTTTTGACGGGCCTTTGGATAATGGTCTTCTTAACGAGAACATTTTTTCGTAAGCCCTCTACTGTAGGGCTTTCATTCAGTAGAGGGCTTACGAAAAAATGTTCTCGTTAAGAAGACCATTCTCCAAAGGCCCGTCAAAAATGATCAAATATTTCCTCCTCATAAAATATGGGAAAAAAGGATCATAAAATAAGCGAAAAATAGGAGCGATAAAAACGAATTTTTGTTTCTGCTAAGTTCCTTCTTATTTCATACATTACATAAATTATTTGTTAACTCTTAATTATTAAGATGTATGTCTGAGACTCTCGAAGACAGCAGCCCTTGGTTCACGGCTCATAACTGCCCGTGTCGGGTTTCTGAGAGCCAGTCGTCGGGAGGACATTCTTCTTCAGTGTCCATATCGCTCATCATCTGCTACGGACCTTAAATAAACCTGTGGTGCACCGTACTGGTGGATCTTGCTACGCCTGACTACGCTAGAGCTTGGAGGGATTTAGCTTAGGATGAGATGGACTAACGAACTCTCATTGCAACAGTCTTTAGCTCAAGTTTAACATCCAATTTATATGAGATTCGCTGTTCAATCTGTGTCTTCATATTCTGAATTTATTTATATCTGACCTGAATTTCCATCAAACTAATAAAGTGCCATTATAAATTCGAGTGTCAATCTAAATTCGAGTGTCAATCTAAATTCGAGTGCCAATCTAAATTTGAGTGCCAATCTAAATTTGAGTGCCAATCTAAATTTGAGTGCCAATCTAAATTCGAGTGCCAATCTAAATTCGAGTGCCAATCTAAATTCGAGTGCCAATCTAAATTCGAGTGCCAATCTAAATTCGAGTGCCAATCTAAATTCGAGTGCCAATCTAAATTCGAGTGCCAATCTAAATTCGAGTGCCAATCTAAATTCGAGTGCTAATCTAAGTTTGATTGTTAATCTAAGTTCGATTACTATTGGAGTGTACATTTAAAATCGAGTGTTAAACAAAATTCGTGTGCTAAAGCTGATCATTACTATTTTTCCCATACACTGAGCATCGTATGCTAAGTGATCTTATTTTGTGCAGGATGTTGATCAACGTTATGCTCGCTGCTCTCCGCTACCTCAACCCGCCTTCTCGTATGAGAGGTCGGTTGTCAGTATACATTAGTCTATAACTGTTGTGCAGAACTTTTTCTCTTAAAATTTATAAGTCACCTATTGAATTTTTATGACTAAATTAGACCTTTATTATCTCAACTCGAGAATTTTTTATAAACTTAGTTCTCACTTACTCCATCATAGACGATAAATGGTCACTATTATAAGCCCGAGGATTATGCTACTGAATACTTAGCTTAAAATCGTTCAACTCTATTTTATGTTTGAATCCCTTCGTTTATAAATACGAGTATTATGCGCATAGTTGATTTACTACTAAAAAGTTCCGAAAAGTTTAGTTCATGATGTGAATTTTAAAATTTATTCCAAGTGAAATAATTCTAAAATTTCAAGCCAGATATTTTCTAAACAAATTACTGAGTGATCTCTTTTCTTCACTCATTCGATAATTCTTGTATTTATTAACTTTACTCCGTAAATCCTATTGGTAAAGTTTGATTTTCTAAATCACTAACCATAAAAAATTATTTATTAGTTTTCAAAATATATGGCCCACTTTATTAGTTATATACAAGTCAATACTATGTCTTCTTTTCCTTAATTTTTTGAATAAAATGATAAAAATTACGAAAGTTCATGCATTTGCTCGAGAAGTTTATTGTTAAAATTTCACCGTTTAATAATTCGAATTCTTTGCTGGCATAAATATGAACTGAATATTATTGAGTGCAATCCCACAGCAAAATACGGAAAAGTATTGACGCATCACTGTACTTTATCTCATCGTGAACTTTGCTATGTCGTACTGTAAATGGATTGCGTATACTTAATTTGAAGAGTAACAGTCAAATTAACCTATTCCCCCCTTGCAAAATTTCAAGAATATAAGAAGTCACATACATATTGTAAACAATTTTTTATATAAGATGGTGTTGCTCTATTAAAGAACAAGATCTTTTCGTACATTTTAAGGAGCTAGCTCATTGTCGGAGAATTAAAAGTGCCAGTTCATTTAATTGAAATCCTTTTGATTTGCCTGCTGTCCTTTTGGTTGCTTCATTAATGTAAATTACAGAATTAAAAACACTAAAGCTTGTAAAACATTTTGTGTAATCGTTTAAATATCGTTCAATCTTGTTTGTTGGAAGAAAGCACACTGCAACTCATACGCAGGACCGGTAAAAAACATGATATTCTCACTTGAATTTTCAAAATGTTTCATTATTTACCGTAAAAACTGAACTTTCTTGAATGAAATTTCTATTATAAGCTCAACCCTATTTTCAGGGAACTGGGTGCATTGCAAGGAGCGTCGAATGAATTGGTGTACTCGCAGGCGCTTTCGTGAACAGAGAGGAAGACCTCGTAGATGAATCGAAGACTTTGGTTTGAATTGCTTCGATGGATGAAGGTAAGAATGATCATTAATTAATCAAAACTAGAGTCTCATTTATGTACAAAATTCTTGCGCTATGATTTTATTGGGACTCATCTAGTTCACACACTGTGAATGAAAAGCTGTATTTCCGTTGCTTTGTTCTTTGTGTGAGAATTAGGGTTTTTTCAGATGCTGTGCAGCATTCTTTTTTATTATGTATTGACATATATAAAGTTATAGGTCAGATAAGCATAGGGTCATGTTTACCTACTTTCCCTCGTTTTTTTTGAGTAAAAATAGCAAATCAAATACTGGACGAAAAATGGTAGTATTACAGCTTAGCATTAGTATAGTTCAATAAATATTTTAAGGTTCAACTTGAGCCTTAGCTTTGAGTCAAAACCTTAGCTTTAACTCGAAATCTTAGCTTTGAGGTATACAAGGTCTTTTTTTTTGTCCAGTCGTATCTCTGTTTAAAAAAATAAGTGGAAAAAATTACGCATTTTTATACAAAAATCATTGGTGTAACGCGTGTGTTCATTCACAACTTAGTTTCTATGAGAGTAATAAAGATAAATATTTTTTATGAATTATAGTTTAAAATTTATTGGTATACACTGATGATATTTTTGAATATTCGATGACGCGAAGTTCACCGAAAGTTTAAAGGAGCATAAATAATTTTCTGAAGATTACGAAAAGCACATCAGTTTCTGCAAAGGCTGAAAAATATTGCTTGCAAAAATTCGTTCTCGAGCGGTCGTGGGAGCTAAATTTTTAAAAACTTGAATCATATTTTACTCATTCAAAGCCTTAAAATATGGAATAAATTGTCTAAATACTCCTACCCTTTATTAACGACTTTTTCAGCTTCTTTATCAATCGTAGAATTTTTATGCTAGCAACTATAATCAGTTGGCTTCTTCTTTCATCTCGGTATCGGAAATCATAAAAATATTAAGGCCAAACTAGCAGATGCTAACACAACGCTTCCATAACGATTCTAACAAATCATTGCTTATTCGGTACGATTCTTTGTCGCACAGGCTTGTTTTTCCCATTTGTGAACCAGGCGCTCCATTACCCGAGTCAAAGTTTGGTCCGACCAAACACGATAAGGAGAGAGATTACAAACAGAGTCTCAAACAAAGTCTTTATGAGGTTTCTGCGTCTTGTGGACTATCTCGAAGAAATACACCGACTCCCCACTTGCTTACATCACAACTTGCGTCCTCTCTTTCTGGGGCTCTGAATGGTAGCAGGAGTCAAATTATTTGTCCGAGGAAACTGAACTCACGAGTTTTTCTTTTTTTAAATATCACAATTGTTAACTAGAGGTTTTACTTGGCACGGAATCATCACCCTGATGTTTTCTTTGTTAGTGTTGAAGACGGTTAGTAAACTGAGGCGTACTTAGCGCCCAGTCTGTGCAGTAAAATTTGAGCGACAATGTGGCTATAATTTTACGAGGATGAAGTTCTCGACGTTGGTTCCTGTATATCAAGATCAGAGCTGCAGGTCCATCTGCTGAGTCAGAGACTGCCGCTGCTCGCCGTTTTGACGGCAGATGTGGTAATTTTGGCTTGCAATGTTAGCAAACTGCCTCTGCTTTCTCCGTATGTATGCTGACGCGCACCCAAACTCTTCTCTGAAACCATCGCTTTGATGCTCTCTGCTTAGAAAAACCCATGATTTTGATTCCTACTCGGTTCTTTAACGATGGTAGGTACGTGGGATTACTCGTTTATAAAATTTAATTAAAAGAGATTCGAAATTTTAATGAAAGCGTTATGCTACTCAAAATAACGCCCGCGCACTTGAAGTTGTAAAAATTATTTGCTGAAAATGTACTACGAAACTTCTTACTCTAAATTTCTGTCTTGCATGGAAATCTATCAAGCACAAATCACTGAGATATTTTTGAATGCTACTCTACTCTTCAAATTTTGTCTCGGTTATTCTCATACCAGTACATGCAGCCTATAAAAATTATTTTTCTAGAAAGTACTAATGACTTAAACTCATCTATTTTTTTAAACTCTCTATTTAAAGGCAAGGCTAAATGTACCCTGAAAATCGTTGAACATAATATGAGTTAATCCCCATATGATTTCATGGTCAATTGCAATAAAATTAAAATATTTAAGGTAGGACTGGATTCAAATCTTTGTCTTTACATTCCGGTTTTATTTTTAACCATAAATTTTAGTGACATAATTGCATTTTTAACTATTTCTATAAAATGCACGTATGTTTGAGAGTGCTGTGTCCACAACAGTTGCATCGAACTACAGTTTCATAGAGTAAATCATGTACTGCATTTTTTACTTGCTACTTTTTTCCTCATGGTTTTAGAATTATCTTGAATAAAAATTCACTTCTATTGTATGCAATATTTTAAGAATTTCTTTCGATTATAGTAAAGTATTTTAAAAGCTGAATGAGTTATCAAATGTACACTGACAGCCTTCAAAGAATAAAGAATTAAATTACCTAAACTTCACACTCTGTTGATATTTTTTAGTGTTTACTGGAACACTCGTGAAGGACAAGGCTCCATCATTGAGTTTTTGTCTTGTTTTGAGATTTCACTGGAAATCTTAATTAATATTTATAATGATGCCTTTTATTATGAAAATGTATTAATATTAATAAAAAGGAACACAAATTTGATAAGCTCATCACTGTTAATAATTAAACTTATAAAATCATGCATAAAGTTCCCCTGAGCTGTGAACTTTACAACCTGCTGTAAAATATCTCCCTAAGAATTCATAATTCGTCTAACTCATTCATACTTGGTAGCTAGAAAATTTTTATTCCTCGTAGATTCTGCCTAAGCAAATGTAAAATACTAGTAATCGATGCTTACTTTACATCGCATATGTTCACTGCTCCTCTTTCAACTACCCTTTCCTTCACGGACATACAACTGTGTCGGCGATATCACTGCCCGTTCTCTCATTCAAAATTGTCACAGCAATTTTTAAAATTATTATCCTTTCGATTCGTAAAACGATATGATTTATTGCTTGGATTTCACTGAGCAAATTGTTTGCAACTAGCGACCAAAATTGTGTGTTAAAAATGAGCAGGATCACCAGCGCAAGCTCGCAAGAGTTTCTTTCTATCTGGCACAAATATTTAGATACATGTTTTGGCATAAGACGAAATTTATGTGCATTAGTTTTTATCAAATATTACCTTAAAGGCGTGAGACGCCACTGCAAATATAAAATTTGGAGACGAATTTATTTAGACGGAGCTACTTGCACTTATTTATGGTGCAATAGAAATCAGTGCGCTTTGAATATGAATTAATGATGAAGACGAAATTCTTTGTCTTGCACATGAAAACTCTCCAATAATATTTTTTGGGTCCATGCACTTAAGGTTTAGGCGTCAGTCAATAGGAGGTATTTATACTCAAAAAACAAACGAGACACTCGAAGCACTAAAAACATGCACCTCATTACTCAAGCAAATAAATAACCCTTAACGACCGCCCATGTCGAGGTTTCGCTTCGTGCAACACTGAGTTGGTCTAAATAAATCTGTGTATTTCCGTTTTAAGCTCGCCTTCTACCAGTTACCAGTCTTTTCAACGCATTGAGATTAAACTCCATCTTAAAGCAAAATTTCTCGGATCACAATTGAAGTATCACGAATGTAATACTTTCTATGTCGTGACGATGACTTCCAAATTGTTTGAATTACTTCATATTCATATCGTTACAAATTTCATTGTGTCGATTTTGACGACCTGAAGTATATGAGTTTGTTTCTATCTTTTAGAGTCGCTAACAATTATTCATTTAAAAAGGTTTTTATGCTGCTGTGTCATTTGAGAGAACGTAAAATCACATAATAGCTACGCACAAAATTACAGTGACTATTATATTTCAGTACCTTGATGTTAAAAAGCATAAAGACCTATATAATAATTGTTTTATTAACTTTTCTTCGTTATAACACTGGCTTCATTACAGAATTTTGCGCTTCAATTTCATCGATATACAATTTCACCTTTGGAGGAAAACAGACTGATTTACACAACTGTGAAATAGGTAAAGGTACTAGTAGCGTGCATTTTAAATATTGTGCAGCGTAAATTCATGTAGACCAATGTAGTCCCTGAAGGACAGCAAAAATAATTCATTTTTGTCATGCATTCTAATTGTTTAACACCTTCGCACACGACGGCGTAGCCGTCTTTTCCTGGGACCATGTGCGCTATAGCAGTCCTGGGTGTGCGCGAAGGTCAATTTAGAACTTCGGTGATACTACGTAAAAAACATCCTATTGCTTCTTGTATGACTGATGATTTAGGTAATATTTTGTTAAGTCAAAAAATAACTTGGTCCTTACGGGGTAAACAAGCTTAACTGTTGATACATTCCGATTAAGTAGCCTGCACTGCATCTGTGAAATTTACACCGGGCATCTTCTCAGTATGGGTACCTGTATACACCGGACACGACCATTTATTTACTCCTGCCGCGACAGGAGTGCAATGGCTGCTGTTACTAGACATGCTGCAACGTGTTAAATAGTTTGTTTATGTACATACATGTACCTTGTTTTTTCTATGGATGTTTGAAGGTATAATTAAATAATTATATACGGATATACGTATGTATGTTGATATGGAAAAATGTCGGTTGTTTCAATATAATGAATACAATTTTGATGACGGCAACGCCGAAGTTTTTTAGTGTAAAGTTTTTTAACTGAAGTGCTCTTAAACATAAAAAAGTGTTCATGCACATTAAATAATTCATATCAAGCATAATCAACTTTAATCCAGTTTCTGTAATGGTTTTCCTAATCCCTGTTTAAAATTGATATCTGATTTGGTCCAGGCATTAATGGGGAAGTAACGGAATTAATAACAGCACACAGCATTTTATTATGTATTTGAGTGAATTTTTGTTTGAAAGCTCCAGTTGTTGAATATTGTCTAGCCATGCACTCGTGGTTGATACTCTCTTCGATATTGTCTTGGGCTTCAACTGCGTTTTCACACATCAAACGCCATTTTAAGATAAATTTGCATTGTTCAAAACTCAGTCTTGACTCCATTATTAATTCTGGAGAGTAAGATCTGATAAGTGAACGCAGTATGTTTGAGTTTTCTGCTGCTGAAGTGTTTGTAAATTTATCGAAACACCATGTATACACACATTTTTAGTATAAAAGATACATATGTGTGCGTGCAGTATGTACGTCGATGTCGATGCTTTTGCGTGTCTTCGTATATTTCCAGTACACAAAGTGATTTGATTTCATGTGTGCCGCCTCTAATCTCTTACAGCTCGCACACAACATTTGCGTAATAGTTTTTAGGTTTATTAAACACGTTAAGATCAAATCGCCTAACAGGACCGACAATTTCAGCTTTTTGGCAAGTTGATCGCTAATAAAATGTGGTTGGTAACAGAATCTTTTCAAGCGAGCAAAAAGCGTTCCCTAATTTTACCCGAAAATATGCATAAAATCGTCTCTCCACAGTTTCCTCTGCACTATTCCCTCAGTCAAAACTACTCCCGAATTTACCTTTCCATTATTTTTGAGTTCCATCTCTGCCTTAGTTGTTGCGAGGGTAGCCTTTTTAGTAGCCCTGCCCGGAGCACATAAAACTTGCGTGATGTTTTTTGAAAGTGGCAGCAGATACTGCTAAATTAAAAGAGCATTCCGCTGTAGAGTGATTGGTGTATCCACAACCTATGCACACCCCCAGAGGTTTCAATTTATTAATTTCTTATGTAACGGTTTTAGGCACCTCACAGTTTTTAGTAGCACGAGTTGAATCCTTAGTACACGAATTACAGTACGTGTATGTATGAAATGTTTTGAGTTTTTTGGTCAATGCCTCAAAATGTTGTGAAACTTGGTATAAACCCCATACAAAGAGTGTCAAAAACTTAATTGCTGAAAATTTCATCGAGTATTCCTTTCATACATCATAAATGCGTGTATAGTATGATGCAGTGGATTGTTTGCGTCATATTTGCTAATAGTTCACTATTTGATGGCGGTTTTCCTTTAATTCGTGTTCGATTCATTCTCAGATCGCAAACTATGATGATAATTATTGATTTAAATTTTCAAATTTTTCGAAAACAAATGCATGGGTATACACTTCTAAATTTTTTTGTTGAGGTATCAGAATTTCGTGTACCCAACTATTAGAAAACGTGTTGATTTTAAAATGTTCAATTTTTGTAAAGAAAAGGCAGAGGGTATCCCCTTATGAAAATTTTCACGTTTTTCAAGCAATGTCTTACAACCTCATGAAATTTGCTATACAGCCCAGGCAAAGGTTATAGGCAACAAAAAACGCCTCTGTTTGCGTAAAATGTTCCTTTGTCGTACATGAAAATCATCATTTCCATCTATTTTCTTTCTGGCGTGATTTTCTGGATTTTTTGTAATTATTAGAATATCCTTAGGTATTTGTTTGCTTTTTCAACATATTCGTGTTCAATGCATGCTTATAAACCCACCTATTACGAGTTATTGATTTGAAAAAATTCGATTTTTATAAGAAATGCTGGGGGACAATGAAATGCAATGACAATGACTCCATAGCATCCCTTACGAAATTTTTCGAGTTTTTCAGTCGACGTCTCAGAATGTCATAAAACTTGGTATACAACTCAGGCAACGATTGCAGGCAACATAAAACTACTGTGTAAATTGATGCGTTATTGTATCTACAAACGACTGTTTCCATTTATTTTTGTTGTGGGACGCTATGGATTTTTGACGACTTTTCTTCTATTTTTCGGTATTTGTTAACGTTTCTAACATATTCGTGCTCCATGCATGCTTATACACCCAACTATTATGATAGTTATTGATTTAATTTTTTTCGATTTTTGCAAAAAAAGGCACAGGCATGAAATTTGTTGAAAACGCAAACAAATTCCGAAGAATAGTAGAATAATTGCTAAAAATCCATAGCAACCCACAACAAAAATAAATGGAAATTATCATTTTTATATACAATAACGCAACATAAAACGATTCTGTTTGTGTAAATTGTTCCGTTATCGTGTCTAAAACTCACAATTTTTATTTATGCATTTTATGTGATGCTATTGAAATGACAATATATTTCTGATTCTTACTGTAACATGTACAAAAACTACAAGTAGCCTTATATTCGTAAGTAAATCAAGAATAACGCATCAGTTTTTGCACAACTGTCTTAGATTTTTTGCTTGCGAATTTCCAACTCTGGTTGGTAAAAAGTACGGTGTGGTAAAGGGAAAAATGTTGTATTTCTGATTGTTTTAATCGAAAATCTATGATATACGTATTTCCTAATGCAGTTCTGATCACTTTTTGTGCAAATGAAAGGAAAATTTGTATCAAACATCTTCGAAAAAAGTAAGGCACTATGTTTTTTCATAAAAAGTAAAAATTGCACGCAACTTCGTCTGTACGCATATATTCGTACGTAAATTACGAATAACGCATCAGTTTTTGCATAACTGTCAGATTTTTTGCTAGTGAATCTCATACTTTGGTTGGTAAAAAGTGCACAGCTTGACAAAACTAATGAAAGCACCTCCTCCAGTTCCCCTCCACCTGCTTCGTCTTCTTCTTCTCCACCTGATGAAATGTTGGTGATCTGCGAGACACAACGGAGCGTCGCTGCGTGGATCGTCCTTTTCAACCCTGGATCACACACCATACAATGGTCGGTCAGCTCATCGTTGTGGTAAGCACCAAATTTCATTCACAAAAATATAATTTATGCCAAGCCCAAGAGGGGTTAGATGTTTACTAGCCTTAATGTTCCCGGAGAGAAAATTTCGACATCGAACTCGACCCGAACTGAAAGTCTTGAGAAATCCAGGAAAAATCTTGAAACGAACAGTTTCGTTCATTATTTTTGTCCTATGCATCGTAGAACTTTTATTTTGATTTCAAATAAAAGATAACAACCTTTTCTCACTGCATGGCTATAAATTAATCACCCTTGCTCAACCACCCGCGCTTGGGAGGACGTCGTTTCTTGACACCCGTGTTGGAGTCCACTAATGATATTTATACCTTCCTGTTATCAGAATTATTTCTCATCTATTCATCCCACAAACTTCATTCACGTATCAAATTAAAGCCAACAATCTAGACATGTGGCCTGGCTACCTAAATTAAAACCTACAATCAACCTTGCGAGCATGGAGGCACGTTAATCCTTGACTCCCCATTTTCGAGCCTATGCACTGGTATTTGCTACATCTGTTGAAGAAGGAGATGACCCTTGAATCTTAAGATTTGATACGTATCAGATTCGGCAGCATATCACTAAATGCCTCGAAGCGCACGAAGTGGGCCGATTCCCACGCCCATGCGTGGGTCCCAGACGACCCACGCATTGAGGGGTTAAGAAAAGCAGAGTGCATTCAACATACATCATCCCTTGAGAAAAAAATAGAAGAATTGGCAGTGGTGGTGGAACTGAAAAAAATGGTCACTCCACCTCTGCAAAAAGAAATGGGCCAGCAAACTCACTCCCAGGAATCACCATGCATGCAGTCAATGCTAGACATGGAGGGGAAATGAAGTAATTTCAGTGAAACACTTTTTCGCATATCAACAAAATGTTTGAACATGTTCATTTTGACCACAGCTGTGATTTTCAAGTACATTACGGATAATATAATTATTAATATAACCGTGCCCCATTTCTAGATTGTTAACTTTAATTTGATATGTGAATGAAGTTTGTAGGATGAATAGGTGAGAAATAATTCTGGTAACAGGAAGGTATAAATGGAAATCTCATAAGCGGACTCGAAAATGAGGGGTCAAGGATTGGCGTGCCCCCATGCTCGTAAGGCTGATTGTAGCAGGTTTTAATTTCACTAGGTGACATGTCTAGATTATTAGCTTTAATTTGATGTGTAAATGAAGTTTGTGGGACGAATAGGTGAGAAATCATTCCGATAACAGGAAGGTATAATATCGTTAGTGGTCTCCAACACGGATGCCTAGGAACGGCGTCCCCTCAAGCGCGAGTGGCTAAGCAAAGGGTGTTAATTTATAACTATACAGTGAGAAGAGGTTGTTAGCTTTAATTTGATATTAAAATGAAAGTTCTACGTTATATAGGGCGAAAATAATTAACAAAACTGTTCGTTTCAAGATTTTTTCTGGGTTTCTCAAGACTTTCATTTCGGGTCGAGTTCGGTGTCGAGATTTTCCCTCCGGTCTTAATGTTCTCTTTGAATCGTAACATATTTTCCTCTCTGTGAAGTGGTCACTTCTTTTTGAATTAAAGTAAATAACTAATTACTGAACTTCTATTTATCATTTCAAACCAATTTTACCCTAGCAAGAGAGCAAAATCAAACCCTCGCTTGAAGTGTCGAAATTTGGATTTCTGAAAGCTAATTTGTAGACGTTTTGAAATGTATGCTCAAATCCTGTTTATTTGGAGCTTCGAAAACTAGTCCATGTAGTCCCATATGCTCAAGTTGTGGAGTCTATAGGCCATAAATTCCGATAACTTGTCTACTAAACCACAGATGTTCGTCAAGCAAGTCTTCAGTCGTTGTAATCCTGTTCTATCTTAATAAAAGCTATGAATTCACTTATTGCCTTGGTACTATTTCATTACTCCAGATTACCATTGGACTGTTGAGATTCAAAATGTTTGGATTGTTTCAAAAACTTTTAGTTTGAGGAAAATTTCAGGTGTATAAACGTTTTAAGAAGTTTGAAATCCTTCATAACCGTTTCAAATCTCTTTACAGAGTATATAACCTTGAAAGGCTTAATCCTTCCAATGCACGTGGTCATGCATCTATAGTTTAAGCTATGTGTGCTAAACTATACTTCAGATGATCAAATCCTCCTCGAAAAGAATAGATTCTTCTGTGTCAAGTTTTGCATCCTATAGATGAAGAAAGAGTCGAGTCCTCCACTCAAAGGCTTCAGTTCGCCATGCAGAAACTCAGTTTCTCTGAATTTCACAGTCATTTACTGGCAATTTCGTCGTTCTGCGAGGGTTTGAACGCTTATAAAGGATCGAATCCTCTATATCGTCCAATCCGAAAATTATAAAGGATCTAATCCTTTATAAATTAGCGTTAACGCGAATTTGGACGAATATAAGGGATCCAATCCTCTACAGGATTCCATACCAGCTGGAAAAACGGGGCCGAATCGTCCAGCCCTTCGTTTTCTATTCGCGCGTAGAAAATTTTGTGCCTGCAGAAAATTTTGGGTCCCATATTGGCGGGTTCGGGTTCTGTACTGGTTGATTCCAATCGTCTATAGTATTTAGCTTACTAATAGAGGAATTGATTTGAAACAAGGTTATTGTTATTAATTTATTTTTGTTTACGAATGCGTATTGGCTGTTAAGAGCTGAACTCTGTAGAGGTGTGTACTTAGCAAAGAGAACAGTTACTTAAGTTGTACTGCGAACATATCATGAAATATGCTCGCAGTATAACATAAGCATCAGTTTCTTCGCTAGATACACACCTGTACAGAGTTCAGCTCAAACAGCCTACAAGGGCGAGAGGGACAACCTCTCTTAACAAACACTAGTCAAAATAGCGAGCAATCTTAAGACTAGAGTATGCACAAAAGTTTTGTAATTACATGCGTATAACATCGTCAATTTGTTCACAATTATACATACTCTACGGTAAAAGTTATGTCGTAGTGGAGACGTCAAATGCACACAATAGTTTCTCTAAACGAACATTTTTGTAGGATCGCAAGGTGAGCGTTAATGTTGCAACTCGAAACATACGTCGGTTAATGTCACAACTCGAAAATATGTACGGGCACGTTGTACGGTCTACCTCTAAGAAAAAGTAACGTACAGTTTACCTATTCTTAGCCTCTGGTTCTAGCGCTTGTTTTTGCCGTCGTAACCAATACGACGTACCAAAATAAACACGAACATAAATGAAAAAGAGCTCCTGGAGTAACGCAAGTTTCAGACACAATAATGAACTATTTCGTCGAACTATGCACAAGCACGCTTAGTATTACACGACCACATTTTACATATAGAAAGAAATCAGAAAAGACACATGAACACAGATCAGCGCAATCAGTAGCAGTCTGATTTCAAAACTTCGTAATTTCTGGGGCAATGAATTATTGCAGACTCTCCGTCAGCAGGTAGAGCAGATGCACGTAAGCCTTTACAGGTGCAGCCTCGACGTCACCAGGCAGAGCAGATGTAGCCTCTACGTCACCAGGCAGAGCAGATGACGCCTCTAAGTCACCAGGCAGAGCAGATGACGCCTCTAAGTCACCAGGCAGAGCAGATGACGCCTCTACGTCACCAGGCAGAGCAGATGACGCCTCTACGTCACCAGGCAGAGCAGATGACGCCTCTACGTCAGCCTGTGCAGATGACGCCTCTACGTCAGCCTGTGCAGATGACGCCTCTACGTCAGCCTGTGCAGATGACGCCTGTACGTCAGCAGGCAGAGCAGCTTGTACGTCAGCAGGCAGAGCAGCTTGTACGTCAGCAGGCAGAGCAGCTTGTACGTCAGCAGGTGGAGGTGCGTTGAGCTGAGCAAAGACAGCCGTCTGAAGAAGAGGTTCCAAGGACTCCTCACACAGCAACAAGGCAGAGTTCAACCTGCAAGCAAAACAATAGTTGGTGTGAAAACGAGTATTCGATTGTTGCTATCTTTAGTCTGTAAACAAACTAACATATTGCAAGGAAACAAAAATTCAATTTAGTCCACATAGCGAACAAAACAAAACCCTTTCTTGAGTTTAAAGCTTAGGTTTACATTTTATGGTGTAAAAATTCAAGAATTTATTTTTTGAAGTGAGAACACATAGGAAACGAGGACGACACTTTACATGATTCTAGCATTAGATTCGTTATCCTCAAGACATGATTCAATGTGTATTGTAAACAGATCCTATCCATCCTATCAGACAAAATAAAAGAAACGGAATACTGTCACGTGAACTGGAAACATTGATACTACTTAATGAAATTGATAAACTGAAAGTTCGTCAATGCAAGGCTAAAACCGAGACGGCACCTTTTTGCCATTTTAAGCAAGCAATCCACACTGCCTAGAATTAACATTATAAGGCGGATCTTTCAAAAACACTAATTCGCAAATACACTGAAATATATTGATATTCTCTAAGTGGACTGATATACAATAAGGTTTGACAGAAAATTCCACTAGAGAAAACTTACTCCTCAGGATGAGAGTCGGTGATCCGCCTCTCAGCAAGCCTGGCCCTGATGAAGGCGAGCAAGATTTCCTCTCATTCTATCAGGCTCTCCAGGGGCTCCCACGTGTCATCGTCAGACTAGCAGCCATTCCAGCGAACCAGGTGAAGGCACTTGCCCTGCAAATCAGCATGCGTTACTTTCAATCAAGTGCTAGTCTAATAGATTAAAACGATGTTGAGCTACTCTCTATGACGCTCTAGTAGTCTAGTAGCAACGCATCCGTAAGCCATGTCTAACAAATTATACAATGCTGAATTTCTCTATATGATGCTCTAGTAGCAATGCATCCGTAAGCACTTGTCTAATGGATTTAACAATGATGAATTTTTTTATATGTGACGTGTTCTCTCAGTAACCTGCAGCACGTGAAGGAGGAACAGAGAGCGGTAAATGATGGCTTATTTGATGGTTTAATATCTACGATATAGAGTGAAGAACAAAAAATTCATTTATTTGGATTAAAAACACAAAAATTGAAACAAAATAGCATGACATACTCGTAAGCATTTTGAAGATAGAAATACGCTTCGTGTTCTTTACTCAATTTTGCTTTAAATAAAATCATAAATGATTCAAATATCATAATTTTGCCGCATCTCGTAATTGATTCACTAGCGTATCTCCTCAACAAACACTTCATCCACTTTTTACACCATAAAAATTAACAAGATATAAAATAGCGATATTTCCGCATGAAGGTTTAACTGGGAAAGGAAGTAAACTTGGATTGCACAAGGAGTAAAAGAAGTAATTATGCCAAAGATACTCATAAGCATTCTGCAGATAATTCTAATCACTAGTTTTCCCTAGGTAAATTTCGTTAGAAAATATACGAAAAATGTATATTTTGAATACCAAAATTTCACACACGCTTCATTCATATGGATAGATATACACTAATTTTTATTAAAAATGGGCAGTTACATAGCTAGCCAGCAACTAATAAGCACAATTTCTACTAGCATTTCTACGCTACGGAAAACACAAACCATTTTCATAGGGAAAAGACTTATTCGTCATAATCGAGAATTTTACCGACTTCCCACTCTTCTTTATAGCTTTCCTTGCTCTATTCTTCTATATTGTCCTGCTTCTTCTCACATTATTGAAGTGACCGATGAGACGAGTGTAGCTTACAGCCCAGTGAGGGCAATGCTGCTTCCGCGACAAGCTCCCCGAGTTAGACACTTTTGTATCATTTGCGCCGATGGACTGCACAAGTAAATTGAAAAGTAATGTGAAACAATTGCAACCAAAGAGCCAGGCCTACCGTGAATAGTTCTGATAGTGATAATCGTCTATTTTGGAATACATATAACATTGTCCGATGGACTAGCACAGATTAACTGTCATCGGGCTACAAGCTAATCTACGTCAGGTTGTCATGCTTTCCAATCACAGCGACAGCCGTTAAGTTCCTACGACCTTATTTTTCAGGTAGATGTATAAAATAACAGATAATATTGAAGGGATTTTTGTCGTTTATTCATTGCACAATGGTTACGTCAAGTTAAAAATGTTACAGATTGCTTTCTAGAGTTTTAGTAAAAATATACGCCAATAGCAGGGAACTTTTGCGAGGCAACAAACAACAGCAGGAGTACACAGGATAACACTATGACTGCAGGGGCTCAAATACTGGAACTCGTTCGTCCCTCTAAACACGAGGGACTGCGCAGGTGTCTGGTCTTAGTACGCACGTCTACAGTGGCTACAAAGGGTCTACACTGCCAATATTTTCTAAATTTTGGAAATTACGCTAAATTTAAGGTAACTGATCAAAACCTATAAACCACTCGATTCGGCGTTGATTCCTCTTTAATATTGTATGCTTATGTTCAATTTTTCACTGAGCTGTGCAAGTATTCACGTCAATTTTTATAAAAACAAAATCTAGAAGGTAAAAAGAAACTCCGCATAATGGAAAAATGTCATTTTGATAAAATTAAACATTAGTATCAGGTTGTATCGAAAGTTCTGTCCGTTTTTTGAGTCCAATTCAAGGGCATCATCATATCAATTTAATTTATAAATGACGTATGTGTAGCAATCTAAATCACTAACGTAATATTTCTTCTTTTAGATTTTTGAACATTATGATAATGAGTAACTATTGTTGGCCAAATGTCCACTCCAAGTGAAAGTCCATTAGGCATATTTTATAGTACGAATTTCAGACGGGCAATATAACAATTTCAGCATGAAGACCTTTCAAAGACACCTATGGAAATGATATGGTGAATAAAAAGACCTGTAGAAGATGGCTTTCACGTTTCAAAAAGGATGACTTCAGTCTAAAGGACGAACCAAGAAAAAGACGCTCCAAAGGACTCAATTCTGAGGAATTGCAGGCTGTCATTGATGAAAACCCTACCAGTACAACTAGAGAACTCAGCAAAGAGTTTAATGTGAGGCATGTGACCATGTATCGCAAAATGATAAGACCTAAGCTGCTTGCTTAGTTCTCTAGTTGTACTGGTAGGGTTTTTATCAATGACAGCTTGCAATTCCTCAGAATTGTGTCCTTTGGAGCGTCCTTTTCTTGGTTCGTCCTTTAGATTGAAGTCATCTTTTTTGAAACGTGAAAACCATCTTCTTCAGGTCTTTGCATTCATCACATTTCCATTGGTGTCTTTGAAAGGTCTTCATGATGAAATTGTTGTATTGCCCGTCTGAAATTCATACAATAAAATATTCCTAATGTACTTTTACTTGGAGTGGACATTTGGCCAACAATAGTTACTCATTATCATAATTTTGAAAAATCTAAAGGAAAAACTATTACTTTAGTGATTTAAATTGCTACACATACGAGTACGTCATTTATAAATTAGATTTATGTAATGATGCCCTTAAATTGAACGCAAAAAACGGACAGAACTTTCGATACAGCCTGATACAAAGTTACATCTGAAACAAAGCAAAGTAGTCAGTATTTAGTAGCATAACCTTTCTGTGATTTGACAGCTCTCAATTTCTTCGGCATTCCCTCGATTAGTTCGCAACGGAACTCCGGTGAAAGGGCGTCTCCTTTTCTTTAATTTTTGTCCACAATTCATCAAGATTACGAATATTACCGTTGCGTAGCTGTTGGTTGATGTAGTGCCATACGTTCTCAATTAGATTGAGGTCTGGTGATTGTGCAGGCCAGTCCAAACATGGAATGTTATGCCCCAGGAGGAACCTTTTGACATTACCAGCTGTGTGAATGGGGGCATCATCCTGCTTGAAGATGGGATTATCTTCCACATTATCATCAAAATAGGCCACAAAATGCACACCTTACGTATTAATGTATTTGACTGAATTAATTCAACCGATCTAACGAACTAGAGGCCTCGTGGTACTGATCACACGTCACACCACGACCGAGACTCCACCACCTTGTAGAGTTGAAACTGTGCACCTGTGATTAAATTTCTGCTCTTTTCTTCGTCGAACGCACTGCTTAGACTATTGAACTTGCTGTCATCGCTAAACAGCACCCTTCACCAGTATGAGGCGTCATCATCCTCATGACATCTGACGAAGTCGAAGTCTATACGGCGTTTTTTGTTCTTCACAGATATCATTGGTTGTGATCAGGACCAATGTTACAGGGCCTTTAGTTCGATTACACGGTCGAATTCACTCTACCAAATACATTGATACGTATAATGCGCATTTTGTGGCCTATTTGAATGATAATGTGGAAGATAATCATATCTTCATGCAGGATGAAGCCCCCATTCACACAGCTGGTAATGTTAAAAGGTTCCTCCAGGGGCATAACATTCCATGTTTGGACTGGCCTGCGCAATCACCAGACCTCAATCGAATTGAGAACGTATGACACTACATCAACCAACGGCTACGGAACGGTAATATTCGTAATCTTGATGAACTGTGGACAAAAATTAAAAAAAGTGGGACGCCCTTTCACCGGAGTTCTGTCGCGAACTAATCCAGGGAATGCCGAAGAGATTGCGGGCTGTCAAATCACAGAAAGGTTATGCTACTAAATATTGACTAGTTTACTTTGTTTTGGACGTAAATCTTGTACTAATGTTACAATAAAATAACATCTTTGCATTATGCAGAGTTTCTTTTTGCATTCTTGATTTTGTGTTTTTATACAAATTGTCGTGAACAGTTGCATAGTCCAATTAAAAGTCGAATATAAGCATATAATATTAAATTGGAATTAACGCCGAATCGAATGGTTTATACGTTGTTTTGATCAGTTCCCTTAAATTTAGCATAATTTACAAGTTTTAGAAAATATTGGCAGTGCATACTTTCTTTTTGGCGCCACTGTATGTTCCTGCAAAGAGCACCTAGGAAGCACATGCCCCACCCGTTATGCAGAGCTACTCTAGTCAATGACCACGTTATTCACAACAATGATAGAAGGGAATAGAATTGGAATATCGGAACCTAATCTTACATTTTTAGTTCATTTCTTTCATTTAACTAACCACAGCAAATAACTTTGTATGTGCTTTAGTGTTTGGCATACAACTTGTAATTTGAGATGTATCAATATATGTAATTTAAATGCAAAGAAAAAAGCGTCTGAAACAATAATGGCAGATTCAAACGCCTGCATACACAACACATTTGCACCTGTAATAGTAACAAATTGAAATAATATAGAGTGAAAGTACAAGAATCCAATCATACAACTGAAAAAGAGCACCAAAAATTAGAATACTTGATGCAAAATTTACATTAACATCGATCCGCACCTTATTACGCTCACTAAATGCCAAGGACGAAACAAAAAGTTTCTATAGTTAAGTTCTGTTATATTTTAGTACTTTCAGAACCTATTTTATCTACAACTTTCTCCACAAAATAAATTTTTTATCCTCATCCAACAATCGAGCGTGGAATGGTCGTAGAGTACGGCAAGCAGCCCCTGATGCATTTCGTTTGATCTTTTTTTTTCACAGATCAAATTAGTCTTTCTTACTCACTTTTTGCTTGATACTCCCTAATATGGAATCGGAATTATTTGTTTAAAATAAACACACCTATTTTGCAATAAGACGTGAATGTAAATATGAACGGAAGAGTCACACTCTAAACGCTTCGCAGTTTCAGAACACATACCTGCACGGACTGACTTTTGCCGGTGGAATCATTGAGACCAATGTCATTTCCAGCATCTGACGCCGGAGGTGTGATGTCCATCGATGTATTGAGTACTGTTGTCTTGCTCTCATTTTCATCAGCAAAATCTGAAAAATTTTATCAGATAAGAATACCGTTTGGCATAAACAAACCATTAAATTACAAGAGTCAATAAACCTAGTGCTCAGTAATTATCTTTCGACACATACAGGTGGTGGACAAAATAATGGAAACACCTAATATTTTACCATCATAATCTTAGAACATAATTTAAACAATCAAAACTTGGCATATGTTCCTATTTTCTTTATAATAATTTTGTTATTCGGTATATTGATGTAAAATGTATGTTATTTTTCTGTTTTCA
>VCRD01000015.1:40527-61769 GCA_006783055.1 Trinorchestia longiramus
GAGCAATGTGGAGAAAACAAGTGGAATGCAAGGTGTGTTGAAGAGGACTCTGGTATGAGATATCTTGTAGGGCTAGATGAGGAGTGTAACATGACTGTTGTGGATGCAATGAAAGATTTCTTAGTGTATGCATGGAATAAGTGACAGGGATGTTGAATAGGCATTTTCTTCAATGTGATTACCTGCTAAGCATGAGGGGCTGTCTGTGACAAGCTGGATCTTCCAGTGATGCCCTAAATTGGATGGTCCATTTGCATGGAATGGCTCAGGGTGGCCCCAGAGGAATTAGTTTGGATGACCCTGGTTCACAGGAGAAAAACTCTGGGATGCCATCCTGTTGCATGTGCGTGTGTATTGGAGGGAATTAAAGGCCGTTACAAAGGTCCCAGCCAAACGCTGGCCCTCGATCTATGTAAGTCTAAGTCTACATATAATATTTTAAACATCTCAAAGATGAATGAATTTTCTTAAAGGACAGTTTTCCATTCCTCAAAAATTTACTCCTTATAACAAAAACTATTACTTGAAGCCTAAAATTTGCACCATTGGGTTGGCTAAAAGATAACCCCTTAGGCCTAGATTTGAAGTCCAACATTTGGTTGGGGCCATTGTAATGGCCTTTAATTCCCTCTAATACACACACACATACAACAGGGTGGCATCCCAGAATTTTTCTCCTGTGAGCCAGGGTCATCTAAAGTAATTGCTCTAGAGACAACCTCTTCTGTGAGCCAGGGTCATCTAAAGTAATTTATCTAGAGACACCCTGAGTCATTTAATGCCAATGAACCAGCCAAGTGAGGGCATCACTGGGAGATCCAGCTTCTCATAAACAGCCCAACATGCTTAGCAGGTAGTCACATTCTAGTCAAGGAAACTGATAAATCAATGTCACTTATTCCAGGCATGCACAAACAAATTTTTCATTGCATCCACAACAGTCATTACATTCCTCATCCAACCCTACAAGATATCAATACCAGAGTCTGCTTCAACATACCTGGCTTTCCACTGGTTCTCTCCATACTGCTCATGGACCACATCCATGAAGCTTTCACTCATGTTTATATTTACTATAAGGTTGCATTGAAATTTCTGCCTGTTTTTTGAGTTCAATTTAAGAGATCATTACATCAATCTAATTTATAAATTATTTATGTATAGCAATCTAAATCACGAGTAATATTTTTTTAAATTATTATAGTAAGTAACTATTGTTGGCCAAATATACTCTCCAAGTAGAAGTACATTAGGCATATTTTACTGTATGAATTTCAGAAGGGCAATACAACAATTTCAACAGGAAGACCTTTCAAAGACACCTATGGAAATGATGTGGTGAATAAAAAGACCTATAGAAGACGGTTTTCACATTTCAAAAAGGATGACTTCAGTCTAAAGGATGAACCAAGAAAAGGACACTCCAAAGGACACAATTCTGATGAATTGCAGGCTGTCATCGATGGAAACCCTACCAGTACAACTAGAGAACTCTGCGAAGAGTTTAATATGAGGCATGTGACCATGTTTTGCAAAATGATAAGACCTAAACTGCTTGCTCAGTTCTCTAGTTGTACTGGTAGGGTTTCCATCAATGACAGCCTGCAATTCCTCAGAATTGTGTCCTTTGGAGTATCCTTTTTTTGGTTCATCCTTTAGAGTGAAGTCACCCTTTTTGAAATGTGAAAACCATCTTCTACAGGTTTTTTATTCACCACATCATTTCCATAGGTGTCTTTGAAAGGTCTTCCTGTTGAAATTGTTGTATTGCCCTTCTGAAATTCATACAGTAAAATATGCCTAATGTACTTTTACTTGGAGAGTATATTTGGCCAACAATAGTTACTAATTATAATAATTTTAAGAAATATAAAAGAAAAATATAACTTTAGTGATTTAGATTTCAACACATTTTGTCAATTATAAATTAGATTGATGTAATGATGTCCTTAAATCAGACTCAAAAAACAAACAGAACTTTCAATGCAAACTTGTACATTCTAAGACTAGATGTTCAACTGTTTTTGCTACTTCTCTCTGTTACACTGTAGACATAAACTTGTACTCTCCTCATTCTACCTCCATGTACACCTATTCATGCTTAATACCTTACATGATAGTAAACAAGAGTCGGCTGCCAAAATTTCCATCATAAAACATTTCAAACCTTGGTACATTCTTACTGGCATGTGAAATTAAAGTAGTTTTCTTGATCATACTACACTTCCATTTGTCCAGACCATACTCTTGTTAGTTTTTCAATTTCTTTCCCAGCAAATTTTCTCTCAAAGACTTTCACTTAATTCCATTCAAAATTTTGTTTAACCCATCTTTTATTCTTTGTTTGCTCAATTTTCAACCTATAATTCAACACAGCCTTTACCATTCTTTCAAGAAACAGCTCCACCCTAAATTCCCTCTAATAGCTTAACTCTGCATACCTTTTGTGACTTTCTTACCTTGTGCTCTTGCACATCCATCTTATATTCCTTAGTTATAGGAAAATAGAAATATTCCCATTCACCAATTTCAATAAAAATTCAACATGTAGTGGTCAAAGACCTGTGGTGATCTGTCATGGAATAACCCATCTATCTCCTTCTCAGTATGCTCACAATTATCATTTACTCCTTTTCCTCTCAAATTTGTGCACCCACTCCTTTCAGTCATGGTTGTACACCTTACATTCTTCATCATGCGATCTCCACATATTCTAATCACTGGTCTCCTTTCTATCATCCTCATTATTCATCATGGTCATCTTATTCATCTTGTTTCCACCCACTTTCATCCTCTTTACACCAACTTTCATCCTGAAAAATTCATCTTTTCATTCATCTCTTACATACACACCTGGCACCATCATCTGCCTCACCATCCATCTCCCTTATGCTCCTTCCCTTTTCCTCCTTTCATCGTCCAACTCACTCAAGAAAACAATCCCTGCCTTCAGCCTTCCAATCTCCTCTTTCCATTATCCCTTTAACGGCCATGCGCTTAATTCAACAATCAAACACTAATTCATTCATCTAACTCTTACTGATCTCACACCTTGGCACAACTACACATGCACCCACAAATTACAAGTCACACATTAAATAATGTCACAAAACATGAGGGTCGCAATTTTTATATAACTTATTTGAAACAACTATCGAAATATGCTAACAAAATAAAACCTCGTCTTTTTTCTATATTAAAACAATCAAGCTAAACCTCTAGTCAGAACTTTACTATTAAACGAAATTAAAACAAACACTTTACGTGCTCTTCACGGCTAACGTTTTTTACACCTTATATCTACATAAAATTACAGACGTCAAGTATACGTCACACACAGAGTTCAACGACGGATTTCTTTAACGATGCCACTTACCTGCTATCACTACCATAGCTGCCTTCGAACTGAACGCGCACGCCGCCGGCCATCAGCTGATTAGACAAACGCAGGCGCATGCGCGCGCCGGTGCTTAAGAGAACCTTGAAACACGGATATGCTATTGAAACGCGGAGCTTCTCCTGCCGGAAATTCCAGGACACATTCCAAAATTGTTCAGCGGTTGAAAATTTACCAAACTGACGATAAACATGTTTATATTTGGTATCGATATGTTATAGTGCACAATTATGGACAAATAATAATTATTGAATATATTAAAATCATAGCACATATATACAGGGTGTTTCAGAATTAAGGCAACCAGTTGTGCATATTAACAAAATTAGTTAAATCAATGTTTGGTTATTTAAATCTTATATTATTTCAAAGGTAGTAAAACATTCTTTCTCTTTCAAGTGTCTAAATTTTAAATTTATACTTTATATAATGGCTGTGGATAGAAATATCGTTATCAAGCACCACAAAGAAGGCAAAAGTAACGTGTCAATTGCAAAAAAGTTAAAAATAAATCGTACAACTGTTAACTTATCTTACAACTTATAACTTATCAAAGACACGCGGGAGTAGTTACGTCGAGACTCACGTCGATCCCATAGAGAACTGGCTGCAAAAGCCGATGTTAGAAAAACTCCAATGTATCGAGTCTTGAAGAAGGATCTGGGAAAGAAACCTTACAAAATAATAAAACCTCATGAGCTTACATGCGAGAATGAGGGCTGAAATAAGTCGTCACATCCTTAATGAGATAGCTCACGGTCCCAAACATGGTATTCACAGATGAAAAAAAATTGACATTCAGCAAGTTGGAAACCATCAAAACGATAGAATTTGGAGTTCCTCAAATTCAGTCGAGGGTAGGATTGTTAAGAGGAAAAATGCACAGTCTGTCCAGGTTTGGGCAGCTGTGACAGCCGGAGGAAGATCTCCGCATGTTTTTGTCTTGTGGGGTCAAACTGAACTCAGAACGGTACATTTCTCTTATTTTGGAATCCAAGTTGCTACCATGGGCTACAGAACATTTTCAGAGTTCACTATGGAGTCTCCAACAGGATTCAGCACTATCACATGGCTCCAACGTAACCCAAACCTGGATTCAGAAGAACATTCCATCTTTCATATGCAAAGATGTATGGCCAGCAAGGAGCCCCGATCTCAATCCCTTGGAATTTTCTATCTGGTCCATTTTGGAGACGAGGGTTTTAGCTAGCCTACACACTTCTCTCGAATTCCTCAAAGCAAAACTGCGAAGGGAATGGGAAGCAATTCCACAAGAACAAATATGTACCGCTTGCGATGCATTTGTAAATAGACAAAGCTGTAGTTCGTGATAAGGGTGGTTACATCTAATAAATGTAACACTGTATCGTTTGCATATTATTCACCTTGAGTTTCAACCCTTAAAATCAAAGTCGCGCATATGAGTTTACATAAACCTACCAAAAAATTCGTTGCCTTAATTCTGAAACCTTCTGAAGATCAACAAGTTGCAAATTGACAATAACACTCATTAATTTGATTGAAAAATTGTAGACAAGTAACAAAAGCATATGCACATACCGCCCAACTGGTTTAAAATGCCTATCTTAAAATGCAAAATGCTGACATCTTAAGAATAGCAATGATACCCCAAGCGATTATTTCCATTCTTTGTGCTGCAATTTGAAGTAGAAGCTTGTGTGGGTACTTCAATGAGCATGATAAAGGTCGAGTTATACTCCGGGCGTTTAGCGTTGCACAATGCTGGACTTGTTTCTAGCATTACGAACAAATAAACGAGTTAATTTTAAAAATATTGTATATCAATATCACAACAATGAATTCAGAGACTTGAACTTAATGAATCTTGCATCATAAATACTTCAACATTATTCTTCCGTCTTTGTTAGAACAACGTGAGCCCCCAAGAAGGTACAACCAATTAGTTGCAGACTGCTGATAAGTAACTTGAAATTGCTCTTTACATGGCAAATTATAATCATAAATTAATGTATTTTTTACGAATCCGCAATTTTTGGAACACGTGTGAAAGTTGTTAGTTACGAATTATTGAAATGAATACATTGAAATACAAAATAATATCACGTTATACGTTTTACCATGCTATATTTACCTCCCTGTGAGGTTCAGGTACATACACCGTCATAATCGAACAAGATACGTTATTTTCCACAAATTAAACGATAGTATTTTCCTCATTTAACTCCTTCAGTCCCCTGATCCACTGTATCGCACATCCCTTACAATGCAAAAAATTATTTCACTTTGAGTCATGATGACCAACATACTAGACATGCAATATTGAACAAATTATAAAAAATTCGAAGAATTTTTGCTTTCTTAGTTATGTAGTTTGTTTATAAAGATGAATTAGGCTTTTTAGTAAAAATCATCGTATTTATAGGCCAAGACAGAAGAGGTTGAATTAAATAGAAAGTTGTTACTGAACGAAAATCTTCGAACATTTTCTACAATAATGCGCCATATCTCGTCTTTTGTGTATGCGCACAGTCATCGAAATCAAGAAAGAGTAAGAGGACTTCAGGTGGACAGAGAACAGCTTTCAGGACGAAACTCTTTTTTCTACTTGAACTTATTTTATTAGAAAATGTTCAAATTAAAGAGGGTGCTATGTATGATTAACGCAGCCAGTGGGATAGTAAAAGTGATCATTGGTATCATTTTATGCAACACTAAAACATTTGACTGAACAAATTAAAATAATCACGAAACACGAGCATGACACTTACGTAACCGTAAATATTTTTACATAAAGATTATTGTACACACACACTTCTTTAATAAAATATACTTCAAAGAAGCTCATAGACCTATGTATATATTCAGTAGACTTTGTTCCTGTCATAATATCACAGACAAGAGTTATGAAAACCATGCAAACTCGTTGATGCGTTGAGGGACACAGAACAAAACGATAGAAGCACAAATACCGCACACATTTATTACTTTAGTATTACTCAGCATTATAGGCACGTAAATGATTCAACATTAATTAGGGTGAATGAAATGTTCTCTTATCAAATGTTTTATCGTCTCATTTACGAATCTATTAATTATAATACCGAGTAATAATCGTTTTAAATTGTAGAATTGTTCTACACTACATACGTAATAGAAAGGCCCTAAGCCCTAATTTCTATTTTCAAGCTGAAATGGAGGTAAATGTTTAAAAAAATGCTAAAATTCACGAGTTTTCAGTTATACATATACGTACTTGAGTACAAATTCCGGTTGTCCTATTTCTTTGAACATTATAAAAACAATTACGGAACTTGAAAGAGAACGCTTTGAAGAGACAAAAAATGTGACGATTATCTATCGGGCCGCTGTACGGCAACAGCAGCGATGTAATTGTGTTGGGTGAGAGTTGCGTGTAGAAGAGTGGCATCCGCCCCGCACCATACGCTGTGTACCTCGTTCGCTTCCATACACCCATCTCTGAAGCATAAATAACAGCATGAGCAATTTGTTCAGCAGTGACTACTGGTCAAGTTAAATTGCAGTAAATGTCATCATACTATTGGAGTTGATATTACAAGTAGGGGGACGTGAAAGAGAAACGAGCTCAAATTTTGTGACAGAAAATAAATATTTTTCACGTATTCCTTCAGAAATACTATTTTTTTAATACTTTTAGTGCCCGCTTTAGCCGTATAAGTATCGCACTTATTTGAATCGCAAATTTCGATAAAAACCAGATACGTAATACTTACGAATCACTGTCTTCAAAACTTTCTTATTCTGCTTTATTTACGTCAAATCGAAACTTCACTTAAACCGAACAAACTTTTGGAATAACTTAATATTTGATATTTTTTTCAGTTTTACGATTTACTATGATAGGAACCTTTACGAGCTTAACGTTGCGGCAGATTTGTATCTACATTCCATAAAAAGGCATGAATATCGCATTCTGGTTTGCTTCTTAAAATATCGACGATCAATCAATATGGACATAGCTGTCCTGTGTAATTTAATTTCATTCTCCCTACACACTTAAGAAAAATGTTCTAGTATATGAACATGGAAAGTATTCGGTCCCTGTACGTAAACCGATTCTTACTTAGAGTTAGAAATACTAGGATAAAGATGCATACAAGCTCCCTCGTTTAATAACCATAGTCCTTGCCTTTCGTACTGGTTGCGGCGCTAATGTTAACAAAAATGCACTCTGGTGAAAATTGTCCGAATTCTAGCAGTAAATTAACAGCGTACTTGAAGAAGTGAACACTGACATGATTCCACATCTTTCCAATTGTCTTCACACTTCCAAAAAACTGATTAGTAGTAGCTAAGTAATAGAAATATCAGTTTGCATGCGCTTCAGTTTCCACTTCGGATATCGCTCCGAAGGTCTCGCACTTCAAATATCACTCCATCCTTTACGTCATCAAAGCAATAATTTAGTACATAATTACTACTAACACCATCATTATTACTATTGTTATTACAACATTTCTATCATATTCATAGCAGCCACAAATGAGAGTGGTCGCAGCGGTCACACACTGTTAAAAGGCATTCCTCGTTTATTTTGAGCCTCTCATCGTTTAGAAAAGAGAGCAGGTATCAGAGAACTCAGGGCAGGATTCTCACAATGGATAGTCAACTGTCACTCTACATCTATGTACATATGTGTGGATAGCAGCCCAACTCCTAGGGTTTCAGCTACCTGTTTACGGTGGAGCGCCTTAACCACGCTGAAATCCCATCACGACCGTACTCCGGTTACATCATTCACACCGTTATGTATCTACTAGTAGTTTAAAAAGATATACATAAATTATCTGCACATAATGCACAAAATTTGCAGACTAGCAGAGTCTAGATCTGATTCAGATTTCTAAGAGTAGATAATTACTTACCCGGTGTCAGGAGAGAGGGAGATGGTGCGTACGAGTCCATCCATAGAGGCCACCACAAGCAGCTGTGAGTCCTGGGACCAGCTGAGCTCTACGATGCTCTCACAGTTGGTGGCAGAGGCACCGGCGTCGCTGGCTGCAGGGTACCCGATGTCGGCCAGTACCTTGCCGACACTCAGGTCCCACACACACACGCTCCCGTCGCTGCTACCCGACGCTAACAGTCTGAACATAGGGCACATTAAATAATAATTGTTGATGTTGTTCAACAGGCGATAAAGTTTAACACGATCGATAGAAACACTACGAAAAAATTGGGGATACTAAACGGCGAACAGAGGCAAAATATTTAACATTGTTTAAATCGATTTCCCTACAATTAAGTGAAAACGAGCGCTTGTCAGAAATGTTATCAACAATTCTTTAGTATCATCCAAACAATTTTATGATCAATTGATTTATAGCATGATTGTAGTAACTTTCAAATTCCATAACTATTTGCTACTTACATATAAGAAAATACTAGGAAGTAAAGGTTACGCGGTGGACTGAAAGTAAATCCATCCCGAAGATCACTGTCTCAAGTAGCAAAAAGGACTCAAGTGAAAAGTATCATGAGTAAATAATTCATTAATATGTTACATTTTACAAACAACAAAGATTGGAAGGTTGCGGTTGCCGCCTATATGGACGACCTTGCTTCGAAAATATGTATAGAGAAGAAAGAGTACAAGACGAACGAAGACACTTGTGCAAACGGTGGATAGGAATATAACTGGTGGAGGTTTGCAATAGTGGAGATAGAGAACCAAAAAAACAGTTGTGGTGTTAAAGCAAGAACTAGTGCTATTGAATATGCAGTGGGATGCTTGGAACAACCCCTAAGAAGCAATACTTAAATCACAACCTTCCACAATATGCAGGTAAAATACTCCCGTGTTCCAAAATAGTCGTACCAAAGCCAATTTTTAGGTTGTTCCGAAATAATTGTTCCATCAAACACTAACAATGATCGTGGTATTTTCGAAAATGAAATTTATTCACATGCTAAAGAGTAAATGAGAAATTCTAGTAAATTGTCATGGGAATTAATAGAAAATATACCACAGTTATATACTCTGTACATGCAATGGTTGCAATGAATTACAACCAGCTGGCAAAAGTTTCATTAACTATAGTTGAATAACTTGAAGAGGAAAAATATTTGATATCTTGTGTATTTTTGTAAGCCGAACACAAATTTCAAATATTAGAGAAAAAATGAAACAGCTTGTTTTTTAAAGCTGAATTCATCTGCAACTTGTTTGATTGCACTACGTTCCAGAACCCGATTTTTCAACCTTTCTACCAGTGCTAGCAATAAGGTATTGCGTTCATTATATAAACTGTTGATCAATTTATGCTTTTTAAATTTTTGTTTAGTATTTCTATACATTTTTTGTCTTTTACAATATTATTTTTTACTCGTGGGTGATCTGAAAAAGTTCCCTTATACTCGTATTGCGTTAAAAAAGAGATTATAATTTTCATTTGAAAACATTTCAACTGGCTAAACCAATACCAACACTTCAAGAGCACTAATACTAACCTGTTGATTCGAACAATAAATAATTTGACTGAAATTTACTCAATTCGAGATAAAATTTCTGCCTATAGAACTACTTTTTCGGAACAGAGGGAGAAATGAGCAATATTTCTATGATATCCCTAAATACTGACAGAAATGCGCGGGTCCCAATAACCACCTCTTAGTAGTGGGGAGTTTCGTTGGTAACAGGACGCCGGTAGTCATTATTATAAAACAGTCACGTAAATTTTAAGTGAGAATAAGTCCTTCTGAAATTCTGTACCACAGATCATACAACACGCATTAAACAAATCCACGCCCATATGGGCGAAAATATAAGGAAATTGGTGATTCTGAAATTGGTGATCTGAAATGTAATGAAATTATGTTCCAATAGAACCTAAAAACATTAGTAAATACCTAATTCCATTGAAATTTATAGCAAAAAGAAGTCAACTCACCTGCCATGAGGTGAAAAAGCGAGGCTGGACACAGGAGCGCTGTGATGTAACAAAATTCTGACGGCACTAGCGTCCGTGACCTGCCACAAGCGCACACTGTGGTCCCAAGACCCCGTTGCGAGATAGCCACAGTTCGGATGGAACGCAAGCGCATTAACGGATGCTGTGTGGCCAGCAAACACCCTCAAAGGATGCAGGTACTCCAAGTTCCATAGTCTGGCGCTGAGGTCCGCAGAGCCTGTTGCTACGTGGAAATCTCCAGGTGAATTGGCAACTCTGAACACCGGGTAGTTGTGTCCGGAATATTTAGCTACACACTCGCCGTCTGACAAATCCCACAGCCGCATGTATGTGTCTTCGGAGACAGTGACTAAATGCGAAGCAGTGCTTGTAAAGTCCATGTCAAAAACGGGGCCTGAGTGGCCCCTGAGAGACAATACTTCCCCTCCACTAGCTTGTTTACGGGACCGACCACTAGTTGTGGTACTGCTGGTTGCAGTAGAAGCAGAAGCTTCATCAGCAGCGCCCGCGTCTTCATTAACCGGTTCGTCTATTCTGGTTTCATCACACGACAGAAAGGTGATGACTTTATTTTGTTGCGTCAAGTGAGACCAATGAGGAGTGAGGGACCACACTTTGACGACGCTATCTTCAAACCCACACGCAAGAATATCCACAGCAGGAGATGTACTGGCGCAACACACTCCGTTGTGAGCGTTTAATACGCTATACAAGGCCACAGAGAGGCCAGGATGAGGTAGTTGTCGAGTGTTGGCGATCACTGCTTCAACAGCAGCCAGCTGTTCTGCACTGCAGTCGCGTGCAGATGCAGTACTTGCCCCAGCTTTGTCTTCTATCTGCTCGACCTCGCTGAACAGGATGGAAGGGACTAGACCGTCATCGGACTCGACATCAATGTAACGGCTTAAAATCTGAAAAATAAACAAGAGAATAAGGTCAACATACGAATACTCATACACTCGCTTAGAAATCATTCGTGCTAATTAGCATAGACATCAAGATACAAGTAATTTAGAATCATTTGATGTAGGTTACATTTATAAAATATTGAAATGGAAGCAAAATCAATAATTGTAGACTTGAAAGACTTAGTTCATGATACGGCAATAATCTGTGCATCAGCTAAGGCAGAAGTTCATTTCTTGCTTGCATGGTACCCAGAAACTGGGACTCAATTACATGCCATTTCTCCCCATTTTATATTTTGATCTATTTTTCGTTCCATTCCATTGAAGCGTATCAAAGTTTCACCATGAATTAGTAAAATAAAATGAACCACATCTTATTAATTGCATAAACACGACAAACGACCCCCAGAATAACGGACCTGTAGTATTGTAGGATTGTTGCTTGAGCGCAGATAACGCAGCAGGTACTGCAACGTGCTCGAGTCACTCACACGAATTTGGTACTTGCCACTCCTGTAACGTATGAATGGCTTGTAACTTTGCATAAACTGTAACGCAGATGTGAGTGGCTTATAACTCAGAATAAACTGTAACACAGATGTGAGTGGCTTATAACTCAAAATAAACTGTAACGCAGGTGTGAGTGGCTTATACATTGAAATTTAGTCTGTAATGTGGGTGCAGGTGTCTTCAAATTAAAATATAGCCTAACGCGAATACTGAGACATACATACAGTATAAAATGAATTAGCACTCACAATAATCATGGAGCACAAATAAATTAAAGAATACTCTCCAGAATGTCATCATTTCTACCATGTCCAGTAAACTCTATAGAGTCTGAACTACGCTGGTGAAGTTTAGAACTAGTGTGATACAACATTAAAAAACCTGTTTCATTTTCTTTTATTTCTTTTACCAAGCCCACATTCAACACAGAAAGAATGAATGAAGTTGACGAAGGGGACCACAAAAATTACTAACTATATTACAAGTGAGATGTGAAAGATGTGACCAATAGATATAAATTACTATGAAAATTATATGGGCCATTTGATGTTAATTTACGAATGAACTTTTAAACAAGCAGCTGGAATGATGTTAAAAGTCACACACACGCATAATCTTGGGCACCCCACGAGACTCATTAGCTATCACATGAAACACTGAAAAATTTGTACTAAAAAAAATTGAACAAAAAATGAGAATCACTAGATATAGGGAAGAAGAGGATGTCATCAGATAAACTAAAACACACCGCCTAAATAAGTGTTGGGTAAAATATAAAAAATGTGACAAAAACCTTGTAAAGTGAACAATGAAAATACATAGATGCGACCAATACTATACACCTCTAACTTTAGATCTCACGCTAAACTAACAGAGACGAAAACTTCAAGAAGGCACTAGAAATGTGAAATATTGTGAACATGAACAAAAACCATGGGAATAAAACGTACGTATTCTTTAAAGAGATACTAGATAGTGAGGGTTGACCGTGACCAGACCTGAGACAGCGGACGACAGTCTGGCTGACATCCCCGCTGTTGCTCACGAGCTGCCGTAATGTCTGCTCGTACTCCCTGTTCACGCGGAACACCTGATCAATGAAGAGACATGTGCAAGCTGAGTGATATACAAGTGGAAGCTGAGAGTATAGATGATGTAAGTTAAATGCAATGATAGTGGAAGCTGAGTGTAAAGAATGAAGTTTAATGTGATAATAGTAGTAACTGAGTGTAATCAAAGTGGAAGCAGAGTGTACAGATGGTTAAAGCTGAGTGGAATGATAGTGGAAGCTGATTGTAATGATGGTGAAAGCTGAGTGGACTGATAGTGAAAGCTGAGTGGACTGATAGTGAAAACTGAGTGGAATGATAGTGAAAACTGAGTGGACTGATAGTGAAAACTGAGTGGACTGATAGTGAAAACTGAGTGATCGAGAAAACTGAGTGCAATGATAGCATGATACGAGTATGTCAAGAGCTTGATCGAAGGAACACATTTGTAGAGTCAAAACAGTAGAAAATGTACCGAGGAATTGAAGAGAATACCTAGCGTGGCCTATCAGTAAGCCAAGCTGCACTTGGAAGTGCATTGAAGCAGCAGTGTCGAGTACAGCAATATTTAAGTCATTAGCACAGGACAAAAGTATGATAAATTAAAATACTTGCAATTCTAGGTAGTGTAACAATGTTGAAAGCAGTTTTAAGGATGCTGAGAAATACCGGACATCATCGTAAAGACTTCATTTCTACATCACAAAACATGATGGATAGGAAAATAAGGAGTCAGAATAGGAAAATAAGGAGTCAGACTAAGAAAATAAGGAGTCAGACTAAGAAAAGAAGGAGTCAGAATAGGAAAATAAGGAGTCAGACTAAGAAAAGAAGGAGTCAGAATAAGAAAATAAGAATCTACATATATAATAGACAATGTATCTCCATCTTTCTCTCTCCCTCTGTATCTATTTGTGTCCGTCCCATTACTTCCTATCTATTACTGAAGAAAAATTATTGAACTGCAATTAGAACGAGTATACATGTATTACAGGCATTGTATTGTGGATACCAAGGGCGCCGGATCACTATAAAATACTCAATTTTTTCTGTTATTAGCTTTGATTTTTTACACGGCCATGTTATCGGTAGATAAGATACAGAATGGAAGTTCTGTATATATTGATGAAAAATATTCACGGGTAGAACTAAAAAATGTGTTTAATTTCATAGATCCTTAATTTTATTACTTTTAAACCAAGAAATATCAACGGGTACCATCTGGGCCATATCATCAGTAAATAAGATGCAGAAAGGTAGTTCTGAATGAAATTTATACAAAATATTCATTTCAAACACAATAGTTCATTGTAAATTTTTAATGCACCATCTTTATAATAATTTCATATTAATTAAATCTAAATCGTGAAATTTCCACGGGAACAGTCTAGTAAGAAACTAATGTAAGAATAAGAAAATATGAAGTCAGAATAGGAAAACAAGGAATCACAATAAGAAAATAAGAAATTAGAATAAGAAATAAGAATAAGACAATCTGGAGTCAGAATAGGAAATTAACTCCTATAGTTATGATAAGCGTCTGTAATTATCAAAAATACAGACGAAATGAGTCATGAAAAATATAATCTAAAGCTACACAATATTCAGATACTATCACACACACACACGGATGATTGCGCCTCAGGCGCGTAACAACCAAAATTATAACGCCAATTTCATACAAATGAAGATATTCAAGAAAGTAAAATTACATCTGAGAGGCACCAAAAATGACTAACCATGATATAGATCTAACTAACAAATTATTTTTTGCAAACTTTAGTATTTTCATTACATTATGTTAGGATTGAATCAATTTTTTGAACTTTGGAATGATACCAAAAATAATTTGAGATACATTCGTCACACTGGAGCATAGAAGTGAATAACTTTTAGTGAGATTTGACAAATAATTGTAAGAAAATTTTCAATAATGAATGATTCAATGTTATTTGATGATGGAAAAATTCGAAGTGTTTTCAAAATTAATATGGAAATCCTAATTTTTAAGAATCAATATAAAATAATGAATGAAACTAAAATACGCAATTTATTTAACAAAAAATCGGCAAAGTAAAAGGTATAGTAAAATATTTCTACATAAACCATTAACCATGAATCAAGAATTAAGTTTTTTGCAAAATATTTTTCAACATTAGAAAATTGACAAAACTCTATAAATTTAGCACTTTATTTCATACATGATAAAACTCAATCTAAGATGAAGTCCAAAATTCTTAAAAGCTATGCTTGCTGCCAAAAAGACATTTGATGTTAACCCACAACAAAGAAATGAAATTTATTATGTAAATCAGCATACACATTTCTACCAACCGAGAAGTTTTTATTGAAGAAACTATTGGCAGCAGATTTGGTGGCAGAAGATCCCAATTCCAGGTAAATGTGCACGAAGAGAGGGAAGAGCAGCTGTGATAGCTCAGACCGACATGGCTCACTGGCTTCCATCATCCATGCCTTCAGCCTGTACAGTAGTAACATCCTTACATCATGACAATTCTCTTGAAAAATAGGCTCCAAAAATAAAGTTTCCAAATAATTTAAATTTGCAACGTAAATACAGTTGAACCAATTTAACACAGATTGTTAATGTGAAAATCTACAATTAGGACATGGGAAACAATGTTATAAGCTTAGCCCTTTTATTAAGGAACAACAAGGCCTATTTGAACTAAAAATGATAATTTGTAAGCTTTCAAGTGTGTTCACTCAACTAGTAGTACTCTGAAGAAGAGTAGCTAATTATTGAGGATAGATTTCAGTTTCATATTTTTTTCTAAAAAAATTAACACAGAAGCAAACAATAAAAATTGGCATAAATACCCATATTATACCAAATCAAATAATTCTCACATATTTTTGAGTAATTATAAAATCCATATTCTTTAAAAACTTCAAAAGCCATTAATAGCAATGTACTCTTTTTAGAAGAATAAATAAGTAAAAATTCAAGAAGCATTTTTTCTTTATTTTTGGACTCAGCTTGAGCTGTGCTTCCCTAGATTGGAAATTCCTGAACAATAATTTAGAAGTAGTAATGTATTGGAAGAGAGTTTTTCTACACAAACCAAGACAAATATTAAAAGCAATAAACATTTACACAGAAAAAAGTACAAAAAATTATAATTTAGCTCAGAGAGACTGTTCCCATAAATTACTTTGATGTCTGGTGCAGTTGGTTAATTCATTCAAGAGATTTATTCATTTACTAAAGTAAAATGCTTACCTGTACACCTGTTTCTTGTGACATGTAGCAGAGAACAAACTTCAGACAAAAAATATAGTATTGAAGGAAGCAAGCAAGCTTTCAAAAAATGTATGCAAAATCATTTGTGTACTTTCAATTTTTTCTCTAGGCAAAATAATCCTTCTCATTTCAATGTATAATAATATTACAGAAAAGAGACACCGCAAAAGTGTAGTGCAATATTTATTTCTTTTCAAACAGCCAGACTGAATGACAAACTTACAATATAAATATTTGACTAAAATAGTAATATATCAGTGTTATAAAATATTTTAAAAACCATTCATATATTTTATGTATTCCTATTTTATAGAATATTGTTTTACTAAAATAGTAGTAATAGAGTATATAATACCCTAGTAATATTTTATTACTTTCAACTATTTTCATTACTAAGGCCACACAAAGAGCATATTTTATTAAATCTTGCTCACTACCCATTAAGAACAAACTACTTTACTAATTAAAGTAGAGCATATAGCAGTAAATGTAAAAATACAAGTCAAAACCCAGAACTGGAAAAACTGTAGAAACCGAGTAAAGATTTACAATACTACCTTACTTAGCAAAACTGAAAAAATTACATGTTTAACCCATTTATGCCTGGCGTCCTACATATAGGACAGTTCCATGCAAAGTTTTCTGTTGATTAGGAATGATAGAAAATGAAAAAGTGAGGCATTGTTGATTGTAACTCTTTAATTACTGTTCCAAAAAAGTTTTCCAGTTGCAGGTTTGAGATTGCATTCAGAAGCCGTCATACAGGAGCGCTCAGATCGTCGAGACGTTATTCTAACCTCCAGCATAAATGGGTTAAATATGATACTGTGATGAAGATGAAATACTGCGATTATTTGATATCCAGGGTGTCCATAAAGTCTCTTATAAGTCTCAATAGCACCTCTTTCACAAACAGGATTCCTGAAACACACAAATGCAAAATGTGATTTTGCAATTACAACAACAAAATATGATAAAATAAATAAATACACACAAAATGTAATAAATTTTTGAAATAGGTAAAGAGACTTTATGAACAACTATGTAACTATGAATAATTGTAAATGTTCAAAGCAATATGTACGAGAAGACATGTGCATTAAAAACAATAATGCAAGGGTGTAGGATGAATTTTAATTAGCAGCCACATTACTGACAATGTGCAACAAGAGTTCTCTCTTCATCATGCATCACTTGCAGAATGTTACCTTCAGAATACATAGGGAATGCAAATTGGTAAAAATATTCTTATTTTTTGAGCAGTTGTATGTGAATACCTTCCATGGTTTACATCTAAAGCAACAAATTGCAGTGAATTAGTGTTTTCTCACTAGAAATAGTAATTCACTACTAATAGCTTTACAAGTTAAGTTCTCTAACAAAATTTTAAATGCTTGTCTATAACAGACCAAGGCAATTTTTGACAGAGATGAACAAATATTCATGGGCAAATGTAAACTCAGGTTGAAGCCATGACTCAAATCTCATGCCAGTTAGATTCTATTATGCATAAAAAACATATGGACTTGTAGTAAATATCAATAGTTATGAATCTTCCTTAGCTCACTAACTTGAGAAATTTTGCTAGCAGATTGGCAGATATTCTACACAGAGAGTGTTCATCATGCATACATACATACATATAGCATGACACACACATAGCCATACCTGGCAAACTGATGCTCCATATGCAGTGCACTGGCAGCAGGGGAAGAGTAGCTCAGACTATTGGGGGTTGAGGATTCCAGCAGCCCAAGCATGCCCACCTCTTTCTCTGAGACTTCACTTGTGCTACAGAATGCCTGAGAACACAAATCAGAAGTTACTTGTAAGAAATGAGCATAAATTTGTTCTGGTTACCTTCTAAAAATGTCAAAATTATAGGGAAATGAGGAAAAATTAAAAAGTGTCTAATAACATGAAAAATTGAGCTAAATAAACTTTAATATATTAAAATATGCAGCAAGTACTCAATGAAAGAAACTCTAAAATAGAATGTAACCCAATAAAATTTCTTTGATTGATGATTTCTTGAAAGAAATTACAATTCTAAATGTTTAAGTGATTCAATTTCATTGGTAGAATAAGAACTTTCCAAAGAAATTATTTTATTTTAACTATATGTTTACAATAACATATATGTCAAGATATAATACTGACCATTATAGCAAGCTAACATTGAGTAATCTTGTTTAATAATATACACAAATTCAACTAAAGCAACAGAAAAATTTATGGGTATAGTAGCTCTTATTGAGTTACTTTCTCAAACTGAGTCACATCAAACAGACTTAACAAAAATCTATGTCTGCATTTAGTATTGAAATGAAAAAGGTTATCAAAATTCCTTGAATGAATCCTTCCATACAGCTCAACTCCTTCAGTCCCCTGGTTCACTGTATTGGACATCCTTCAAAATACAAAAAATTATTTCACCTTCAGTCATGATATATGGCATACTGGATGTGCAATTTAGGACAAATTATTACAATTTCATATTTTTTTGCTCTATTTTAGCTGATGTTCATTTATGAAGAGGAGAAAGATTTTAAATGAAAATCATAGTATTTTTAGGCCCTGACTAAAGGAATCAATTATATCACTTAGTTGCTAATGAATATTATGGAATATATTGAAGTGTTTAATAACAGTAACAACAGTTTGCACAACTGTTCTAACACTAAGGAATTGGATACCAAATACTAGCACTGAATTATGCAAGCACAAAACTTACCTCATAATTCCTTTTCTTCAAATATTCACTTAAACTGTTTTGAATCTTTTCCACCTTTTCTTTTTTCATTTCTGCTTTTCCTCTTGCTTACTCAGACCAGAAAAACATGAATAATAATTTCAAAAATAATTGAACAAATCTGTAACACATCAATTGTATGTTTATGAACACCCTAAAACTTATGTCACTACATAAAAAATCATATCGATGTAAACTTTTTAGGGTATGCTGAGGTCAGTATTGTAAAAGTTGCTTCAGCATAAAATTTCTGCTGGCTATGGACTAATGAAACTATTAGAATTAATGCCAAAGTTCATGACAAACAAACAATTTTTTTATTTTACTATTGAAAGATTTAATAATAAAAAATTCAACATCAATGGTTTGGTTTTCAATAACTGGTTGCAATTTACAAACTAAATTCAAAAAAGGACTAAACACAATTTTAAATTATAATACATAAAGTCTGAGTGATAAAATGAATGACATAAAAATAATGAAGATAACCAAAGACACTGAGAATTTATACATCTCTGAAACATTGATACAAAAACCTCCAAGTTCATACTTTAATATTCCAAATTACTCATTCTACTGCTACAACGACCAGAAAAATAAAAGCTGCAGACCATGAATCTCTATAAAAAATGTTTACACATCACAAACCTTGAAAAAAAGTGTGTAAAGACAGAAATGGTATTGCTTGACTTACAAGTAGAGAAACAAAAATTCTAAATTATCAGTACCCTTTAAAGTTACTCATCAGCACTACAATCCCTAGCTTTAGAGTTTATTCTAAAAACATTTAGAATCATTTTAGAAAACAAAAATTTCTTCTATGAGTTCAGTAACTTCAATGTAGACCAAAACTAAAATGTTATACAGAATGAACCTATCACAAATGACACAAAAGCTGACATGCAGTACTAAGACTGCAACTGAGACAGATCTCGCAACTACAAACAACTATAATGCAATACTCAGTACTGAGATATCATGTGGTAGAATGCTTAATAGTTAACAAAGTAAAAGATAAACAGAAATCCCGTTTGATTACCTACCGTATGACCACTCTATACACCAAAATTACTACAAGAAAAACTATGGGACAGGAACAATGACTTTCAAGAATGGAAATAATTGATGTTTATATTCGTCTCAATTTTCAACAATAATTACATAGCAGCCTCACATGAATATGCACCACACATTACAAGGAAAGCTAAACCAAAATGAGCTAATTGGATAATAAATGATATATAAGAGCTGAATAGACTGAAATAAGCTTACCAAAGTAGTAATTATGTACTGTATAATAGTACAAATTTTATAATTTCAATAAAAAATTCCTAGACTCTAGAGCTTGCGTCACAGCAGTAATTGACATTGCCTAGTACCAAATAACCTGATCTGCAGAAATATATTGTGCTTTACACACTGGTTTACAGTAGTAATTTAAAACCACATAGCAGTAAGTAACCTATAGCTTAAAATAACCTACCATGCTCTAAAGTCTATGTAGTGCACAGCAATTACTACTAATTACACAGCAGTAAGCACTCAACTTTTTGATGAGAAAAATTTCAAACACTAGTCTTCATAACAAAGCTTTTAAATTTTATGAGAATATTTATAAATTTCTCATTTTTAATAAATTGGTAATGATTTCTTACACTTGTCATTGTAAAATAGTAAGCATTAAGAATCAAACTAGGCAACAAGTGGCCAACACTAAGCCCTTCTATATACTATGATTCATGTTTGTTCCATTTCTACTGCAAAAGTAAGCAGAAATCAATTATTCTGCAGAGCGCTCTATTAATCACATATTTGGGTTGCATTGTTTTCTTCAGCCTACACTGTACTAACTCTCAAATAGTTTCTGCTTTTATGTAGAGTTCATTTAGAGCTTCAAAAACTTATCCATGTGACCCTGACCCTAAGTTAGAGAGTAGGTTGTTTTTCCATGAAATAGAGAATAAACTTTATATATCTAACAAAGAATAAGGAGAGCTACTGCTAATTTAGACTCGACGAATATTTTAACATAATCCTTGAATTTCTTCTTTCACTGCATCCTAACAGATTCCATTTCCCTAGTTCAGGCAGTCTCATGTTCCACCGACTGCTCCGACCTTAGACTTGGACTTGAGAGCCAGCGTTTGGCTGGCGCCTTGTTAACGGCCTTTAACTTCCTCTAATACACACACACACACACATACAACACAATGGCTTCCCAGAGTTTCTCTTCTGTGAGGCAGGGTCGTCTAAAGTAATTCCTTAAACTTAAACTTAGATCGAGGGCCAGCGTTTGGCTGGGGCCTTTGTAACGGCCTTCAATTCCCTCCAATACACACGCACATATAACAGGATGGCATCCCAGAGTTTTTCACATTGAAGAAAAATGCCTATTCAACCTCCCTGTCGCTTATTCCATGCATACACTA
>VCRD01000015.1:67730-77905 GCA_006783055.1 Trinorchestia longiramus
GGCTCGTATGTCAGACTGTAACAGCACGGGTGAGGGTCGTGTGGAGATAACGGGGCTCGTATGTCAGACTGTAACAGTACGGGTTGTGTGGGGACAAAGGGGTGAGTCGAGAGCGTGTCCGGTTAAAACAGGACATGACAGGCATTATCGTCTTAAAAGCGAGCTAAGGAAACGTGATCGCGCACTAACTACGTAAGCCGAACGAAATAAAACGCGCTCTGGCAACGGTGATGTATATGCAATTGAAATACTATTGAACTAAATACTTATAAAACATTTTTCTCAAGATTTATTTTGAGTGTGTAGCTCAAGTTCTTTATTTCGAGTTTACATTGATATCAGTAGAATTTACTACATGGTTTACAATTTCAATTACTTGGAAATACACCAATAAGCTATGAAATAAACAATACTTCACTAAAATGTTGAGATGAAAAAATAAAAATCAGATTATTACCACGAAATATTTAGAAGGAAATGGAACACTATTCAGTTATCAAAAAAGTGCACAGTTATTTCTGCGTTTTCAAAGTTAGCAGACAATAGCTAGTTTGATTTTTCTGTGTAAAACTGCAATCAATATTAATTTCCTTAGCTAAACATCGGGTCGAAAATTTAGTAGTTACTTCGTATTTATGTTTTGGTTTGAACTTAGAGTACATGTTTGGTTTTAATCCCGAAACACTGAAATAAAAGTGTTGAAGAGCAATTTAAAGATGTTGTCATCAGTACAATTAACACAGGCCGGAACACTACAAAAACAAATGCCACGAACAATGTTGCTTGCATCCACATGAATCTGGGTGCACAGGAACAAGAACAAAAAAAGAAAGTACAAAAGAAAGAGAATGGCAGCCGGAAAGTATCTGTTCTCTTGAAAAACTATCCAGTGTTCCATGTTAAAAAAACGAGTTAACTCAAACGAGTTGCACTCAAATAAAAACGGGTTTGAAAACTAGACTGAGTAGCGCAGTGCTACACCTCATCACATGACTAATATGAATCAGCTCAACCTGGACGTCGTGCGCCTCGTTATATAGAAAAGAAAACAAGAGAACAAATGCAAGCAATAGAACTACTGGAAACGGTTATTTTACTCGTTGATGCCTAATGGAGACATCAACGTCGTGCTTATATTAGGGTTCAAAATAGTAAACCTAACATGGGTGTGGGCTCACAAGGCGATTCCTACAATCTGCATATGAAATGTTAAATTTTTATTTTTCCACATAGTAACAGTTATCTTTGATCACATAAACACATGAAGTGTGATTGATTTATCTCTACATTCAGGTTGATTTACACTGAAACCATTATCTATTTGTATTATTTTTAATTTCTAACTGAAAATTTGTACAAAAAATTGCAAAATTCGTGTCGTAGTTGATACTATATCTTAACTTCATTTCGCAATATTGGCACATTTTTTATATTTTTAATTATTTTCCGTAGTACACACACATTCGCATCCCGTATACAAAACGAAGAAAACACGAGGATTTTTAGTAGCGAATACTTTTAGTAGCGAATGGAAAGCGAAAATTGCTCGTTGAAAACAAAGCGTACGTTGTTAAGAATGCGAATAATACAAGTATGGAAATGAGGCCACGAAGCACCGGAAGCAATTCAATCAAAGCCTGACGCAAAACAACAAGGCAGTCCTGCCAATATAGACGACCAAGTGTTGAGTCAAAGCCTTGGGTAATGAGTTCGTGATTGAATTTCTCTTACTTGAAATGAGAATAGTGAAATGAATCATTACTAGTAGTGGATTTTCTCAATTCGTCAAGATTTAGGTTAAGCTTTGATTAAGTCACTTCAATTGTCGTAGTTTTATTCATGGGTTAACGAACAAGATCAAGTGAGATCTGAGTCAACAATGAGGCTGTAGTTGGTTTCCAAACATCCTCTGCATAATTTTTGCAGGCATCGAATGAACGACTGATCGTATATCAATATCAATTGACAAGGATCAAATGTAAATGGAAGAAATAGCAAGTACCGACGCATCTATTCCACAGGTATTGGTAACACAGTAAAAACTGGCTTGTTGTTATTGTACAACATTGTTGTATAACATTGTTGTATTGTATTGTTGTTATTTCCCTACATGTGTAAGATGCGCATGTTCGTTTATCAGTCACTTTAGCAGGAATTCGTAACAAATCAGGGTAAACGTTGCAAATAATGTTAGTCTTGCCGTAAAAAATTTCAGCAGTGCGAAGAATAACGAATTACGAAATGTTTTGACCAAATCAAATATTTGGCTCACCTCTAAAACAACTTAGCATGAAGTAACAAATATAAAGAAAAGACTATTATTTACCACAGCTTCTCATAGATTATTCCATTCCTTTCATCCTTCAACGTAGGGAAAACTCACGGTCGTATTAAAAATAAAGTTAGTTTCAAATACCCTCCCAGGACACCACCAGGAAAACCAAGTCTGTGGCCGAGTGCGGAAGCGATACAAAAGACGGCGGCATTCGTTGCTATTTCAGCTCGCCACCACACACGAGAGACTCGTTGAGTCTTCCTCTTGTTGCAACTCTTGATCGCTGCCGTGAAAATTACGGAAACACAGTGGAATTCACTACAGTAACTTCTTACCGTTAACCGTGGGTTTAGGGCACGGACGGGAGACAACTCTTACTCTATTTGAATATATGTTGGTTCATTTTTGTCGTACTCGTCTCAATGCCACAGCGTTTGAACGATATCGTCGGGAAAATACGACACATAATTTCAAAGTTTGAATTGTTGAGGCAGCTTGCTCTTATTTACGCATTGCTTATTTAAGTATTGTACTAGATGTCATACATACGTAAGATCACTAGCACTGAAAACGATCATTGTTTGAACCTAATTCACTTAACCATCTGAAAACGGCAGCAACTGAAGTGACATCAGCTACAGCGTTAAAAAAAAGTGTCCGTGGCGTTTTACACAAATCATATTTAATAAAATTTATTATCTTAAGGAACACCGGAGCGCCACACAATTGAAAACAAACTAAGCATACATAAATACTGAACTAATACCAATTTTAAGAACTAGTACATGCGAATTTTGACACTTTCAATTATTGTTAGAAACTATCCATAACATTACGTAGGAACTGTTGTTAATATACGAATGCATATTTTTTGCTGGCGAGCAGAGCATGTCTTGCATTAGAAAATCAATTTTTTTCGTTCATTAGCTGATATTTACTCCAATTATCTAACACATATTCGTTTAAAATCTTTTCCTTTAGAGATTACAGGAGTCAATCTTCAATTTCATTAAAAGATTTTCTACAAAATTCAAGTAGAGAGAGGTGGTAATCTTCAATTTTTTAAAAAGATTTCCTACAAAATTCAAGTAAAGAGACTGGCATGGCCATTAACAAACATTCATCTGTTGTTGCACTCGGTCATTAGTCTGACCTGTTCGTCAGTCAATGCTTTGCTGAAACACCTAACGACCTTTTATGTTGTCTCTAGGCAAAGTTATAACAACATATTTTTTAGCAATAGAACTTGATTTACTTACTTGTTTTAAATGATACAGGTACTGATTTGCTCCTTTGTAAAGTACAAGATAGTTGTATTTGATATTACAACTGATTTTACTTGAATACGCAATTACTTGGGACATGATGCAGCAATGCCTCATGAAAGGCCATAATATGAAGTATATTTCAATAAAACTAGAACTGAAAATCCCAAGAAAATAGTTCAACACGATATCTGAATAATTACACATTATTCACAATGTTTCCCATCGCGTCAGTTTTCACACATTTATTATAAACAAAGATAGTAAAAAAGTTCTGCGAACGGAAGACAACTTAATTTGCTCACTGTAAGGAGTGTTAGCGTTAGGTAATATACATGATTCTAGAATGCCTTCGATTAATTTTTTAACAGTTGTACCTCTACAATCTTGGCGCAAAAGCTCCTCATTCATTACAGACAGGTCACATGGGTCCGATCACTGTCCCACCTTCATCGTTCTCCAGTACAAAACTATGGTCCCTTTGGAGGTCAAAGTGCTAGCTACTGAACGTTATATTTCTTTTCATCAGAAAAAGTAAGGTTTAAGACAGTTCCAGAAGGAATGCAGCTGCAGGTACTGGTGAAATTGCTACCATGGCCAATCCTAGCACGGATGACATTTAGTATTTACAAAAATTAGAGCCTTGAAAAGCTATTACGGTCATTTTGCATTCTAAAGAACATAATTATCTACGAATATACTGATTGTTTTTGAAGGTATCATGATTGTCATGGATAAATTAATAACCTTTTTCTCAACTAATTAAAAATGCATATGTTTATTCAGTTTTCCCACTATTACACATTATCTTTGATTAGAACAAGCTTAAAATGTTTTGTGAGAAGTGACAGCAAAAAACGCAACACAATCTTTTTTTCAATACAAAAAAAGCTGTTACCGCGATAGGGATGCTTTCCTAAGAAATTGCCGTCCTAGATTTCAAAGCACGAATATTAATTGTGTAGTATTTTTGCAGTCACTTCTCACAAAACATTTGGGGCATGTTCCAACCAAAGACAATAAGTAATAGCAGGATAACTAAATAAATAAATATAAAATGTAGTTTAAAACAAAAAATTAATTAATGCCGGTCAGTCATAATTAAATTTAATTTAACTAGCATGTCTGCAGATAATTATGAGATGAACAACATACTTGCTAAACATTATAAATTAAAATGACCATAGTAGCAGAAAAAGACCGTAATAGCTTTTTGAAACACTAGTTTTTGTGTGTACGAAGTGGCGATTCAGGATGGCATTTTCTATAAATTGCTGTCAGGGAGAATCTGATGAAATTGTATCCACAACAGTCATAAAACTTGGTACAGCCATTACCACCTAGCACGGCCTATTCTTGGAACGCATTCCGGCAGCGGTAATAGCTTTACCTGTATTTAATAGCTGGCTTCTAGTAACTGCACCTGGAAGAGCTCATTATAAAAAGAAGGCGCTCATTAAAAACAAGATGGTCATTAATAAACGAAGATGTTATGAAAAAAGATGGTAGTTAAAAAATACTCATAAAAAGAAGCAGCGCAACATCGTTGTAGTACGAAAATATTTTGATTTCTTTGCGATGACTCACATTGTCCCGTCCGATAACTTCGTTTTTTAACTTTGTGAGAGATCTCCTGGGACTTTACAGAATTTCTCCCGAAAGTTTACGAAGAACTTATGTCGTAGTAGTTTTATAATCTTGATCTGAACTGTTTTTCCCATACCCTAGCCTAGTACCACTTCTCAAAAGCCCCCCCAAATAAAATTTGACTTCAGTTTTGGCTCATTCCAGCTTGAGTTCTTCCGTGTTAATGTCAGAACTTTTTATTGTAATTAACATTTCGTCAAATTAAAAAGAGAAACATTCAAAATCGTTACATAAAAGTAGGTTACATCAAGATGAATACTGAACCATCAGCAAATCAAACAGTGAAAAAATATACACAATTACCAGGAATTAAAATAGAAATAACAATATTAAAAAAAACGCAAGTGTACATACAGTACCACTAGATTTAAACCTGCACCATATTCGTCTTTAACGATGAGTTCAAACGTGAACATTTTCGAAGCAGAAGACTAGTGAGAAATACAAAAAAATAAGTAATATTCAGACAAATAACTAGCAGTTTTGCGAGTACTTATTTTTGCTTCTAAACACTCGTTGTAACTTCAAAACTATTCAGTGTTCAACAACTCCCTCTTTTCGCCGTCAGTAGCATGCTCCATAATGGAAATGTTTTAATTGGGTATTTAAATTAGCGACCTCAGACCTATGTAATGTATTGCTTTACAGACCGTTTGCGTAATATCTAAAAATGTGGAGCCTTTGAAATATTTTCAAGCCGTAGCAGCTTAGCATAATCATGCCCTTTAGAAATGTCAAAAGAAATTGTACGTAAAATAATGTCATATGAGCAATTCAACACAAATGAACTTTGATAATACAGAGGGTTTTATTTCGTTATGAAATTGTACAAAAGGAATCTGACAAATTGGAAATCAATTTCGGTATTAAACTGTATATTTGTATTCGTGCCAGGGCTACAAGATAACGAACATGAAAAATTCGAGTACAAAACTCCACGGATTTTAGTCTCCATATTTAAGTATACAAATAAAAAAACTTCAACGTAAACAAACTTTAGCAACTCAACCGCTACACATCGACTAAAATTTTTACAACCATTATGTTTATGAACAAAAAACTGTTGAACTGTTTTTTTAGAGTCAACAACAACTTCCTGCCTACTTGAACAGAGAGTACGCAACGGCTGGCTCATCTCAAGATGAACTCGAGCGATAAAAGCCAAGAATGAATAACATTTTTTCCAAGAAAACTTGGATGAAAGGCAGAAAGAAAGCAGCTATAATAGTTCAGATATGTTATTTGGAGCTCTAAGACTTGCACAATGTATGAACTGTTTTTTATACTGTTACGAGTTAGATTTATCAGATATTTAACTTTTATACTGAATCGTGTCTTTCAAAAATTATCTGAGAACTAATCTCACATGCTTATTTTTTAATGATAGACTATCCGATTGTACGTCCCGAGTTCAAAACTGAACAATAAATTCCAATCTAATTTCAGAGAAATTATTTGATTTCTTACCACTTTAAAAATCTTGTTTACAATGTAGTTCAGCTTCATAAACGGCGTCAATTTTATGTTGAATCTCAATACTGAGCATCTCCTGTGAACTCAACGGGTAATTGCGCACTGCATAGAACACCAAGCAGTATTGGAATACCAGGAAAAATGATTATTTTTACTTTGAAGCAATCTTAGAAACGTGCCAAGGATGAGGAGACTATTTTCAGCACTATTGTTTATTGTCGCACGGCGTTCTTAAAATTGTCATTTCAACGGATGAAAATGAGGCGACGTACAGCATCAGTTAGTTGAAAAAAGTAACGCTTGTGTGTCGTAATAAACACGTACATCAACCATAAACACTGAAACAGCAACGCGTAGTGGAAGCGGAAATGAGTGTAATGCGATCTAAGACGAGCTGGTGTCACGGAGTGAGCATACAAATGCAATCAAAAACACAGAAACAAAGAGAAAGTGTACATCCATTGAACTGGGCCTATACGAACCCCATCTACTACCACGATATCCGACACTTTTCAAAATGCACATGATATTAATGAATATTAATTCAATTTGCAGGTTTATTTCTGCTTCATTTTATACTTGGATTTTTTAATCATCCCTCCGTGCAAAGTTTATAATCTACAAAAAAGTAAGCAATAGAAGTGTGGTCAAACTTGCGTGGGAGTGAATTGATCAGCATTCCCATTCAGAAATCTTACAGAATAAAGTACCGAAAGCACGTTCGTTAAAACGCACAAAAGCGGAGGTATGTCCACTGCAAATTGAATGAAAATGAAAGCTGGAATTAAGAAATTTGCCGGAGGGCGACATGGTGCACCATAACACCACTGGCTGGGCTGGTGAAGGGCTCCCTGGTAGCGAACCCTCAGGCATCAACCAGTGACTCTCTCAAGCATTGGAGGGGCGAGTGCCACTTTATGCTGTGTCGGAATTGCTGCAAACACAGACACCTTTTCAAGCAACAGGCAGAACAGACGTGTAAGTTTTACGAATTATACGAGTGTTTTCCAGACTAAACCTTATAAACAATATGAATCCAGAAAGTAGTAGTGCTTTTGTATAAGCATTATGAGCATCTTGAGCATGTGAGGTGCACACACGAACGTACGAACAACATAGAGCGGCACTGAGACTGCTCTTGCTGAAGAGATCGATGGGAGCCGTGACGTCACGTGTTGCCATAGTAACCCTGGACTGTCATTGGTCGTAGCTTCATGAAGGAACATTCAAGAGCCAATAGAAGAAGAGAGTGTTTCCAGCAAGCGATAGAACGAGCCCTATGGTTGGCCGTGGCTTCTGGAGTGAAGAACGCGATCAGGAGGACTTCTGGCTACCAGTGCTAAGCTGGTCGTTGGTGGTTTAGGTTGTGCTCTCAATTCATGTTCGTTTCGCTAAATTTCCAAAAAAATGATATGACTTTAAATTCTTCCATACTCTTGTCCTAGTTGTTGAGAAAATTTCACGAGTGAAATTTCCTTTCTTTAAGTCCCAACCAACTGTTAAAGTTCTGAGAAGTCTATGGCTAGGGTTACTCAGTAAAAACAACAATAATTCATTGATTGGTATAACCCAGTAGCTGGCAAGCCTCTTATCGTGAATACTTGGAGCAAGACAAACCGTCAAAGTGGAGACCTCGGACTTGATAGTCTCGCTGTCCAGCATATTCAAAATGGGGACAGTGTTGAGCTTCAGCCCACGGGAGCAGAAGCCTTACTATGGAGACTATACCCTTAACAACCACAATTACGAGGCTCTCAACAACACTCGAAACAGAGAAAAGATTATCAACAACGAAAACGCCAATATTTTAAGCGAAAAGAACTCCCTCGATCGCAACGCATACAAAAAACATTCTTTATTTATCAACGCTTTAAGTTGGAAACGTTTCGCATCTACCAACAAGAAGAAAATCGACAATAGAAATAAGAATAATTTATCCCTCCGTCAACCTTTGGATAACATACATCCATTCATCGATAATAACAAGAACATACAAAAAGCCCTTAGCTGCTATAACATAAGACCAAGTTCAGTGGGCCAGTTGGATCTGGTCCGCAACAACAACCACGCGCACACGCCGACGGATAAGCTGCCTCCGAAGGCAGTCCTCACGTCGGCCCCGTCCAGCAATAACCACCAGGAGTTGCAGCAAGTAGCCAAGTACACTACAACAACTGTGCTTCCCCTCGCTCGCCAGCAGGTGCAGCCCGTGCATCAGATCGTGAAGCACCAGCAAGTGCTGCCACATCTCTCCCAGCATCAACAACAACGGTCGGTACACCACAAACAGCTGGGGGGTGCAAGTCCAAGTAGAAAAACAGTGATCCAAGCCTCAACTTCTGAACTTCTGAAATGCCTTGGAACTCACCTGCAGACTACATGCACGCAGCTCTCAGACTTCCAAGCTGCGGACGCTGTAATGTGGTTGAGGACTGTGGATCGGTCCTTGCTTCTCCAAGGATGGCAGGTATATACAGTACATATGATCCCACTATACTGACAGCACTTAATTTCTGCTTTACTGATTGCATGTACACTCAAGTAGGATTACCAATTTCTGCGTCATCGATAGCCGTGTAAAAATTTGAATAATCTGGTTAAAATTGTCTGCAAGAGTATAATTATTTTAGTTGGTTAGAAAGTTCCTCATCAGTATAAAACATACGAGGGTCTAGTTTCAATATTTGCAAATTTGCTGCTATTTCGGGAGTAACAGGGTTGAAAAAATGTCAACAAATCAACACTTTCAAACATTCGCGAAAGATACTTTGAAAACATTAAGGAGAAAACATATCACTGAAAAATACAAGTTCTATGAATCGGACAGTAATATTACAACAGTAATTTTACCACGTTTTTTGGGAGTGTTCTCTTACTTCAGAATTACGCCCTATTCCCTATTTTGCAACTGAAAAACCGGACGTACATTATTTTTAAAACTTTCCGCGCTCCTGATCAGGCACTAGCTGCATAATTACTTTAGTCGAATGGTGCGAAAAGTGTCCGAAATGCAAAAAAGTGTCCAAAATGCAAAAAGTATCCGCCAGATGGGTGCCACGAATACTGACGGACGGCCACAAGGCTGCGCATGTGGCATGTTGCCAGGCAATGTTGACGCGTGATGACGGCATGAATGGGACTTTCTTTTCATCCATTGTAATAATGGATGAGACATGGATGCCGCTTTTCAATACAGAAAAAACTCCAGTCAGCTCAATAGAAGCACAGACACCATACGCCATTTTTTTTAAGTATCAAATACAGTTTTCACACTCGCCGCTGCCGCTAGAGTTCAGTGCGCCGTACAGTGATTACATCTCTGTCCCTCCTTCAGAACGAGTGCACGCGTATCTTAAAATAAACTGCATGTTTCTATTTGCTTCCAGTCCTGAGAAAAACATTGGAGGTTTTATAGCTTGAATGCACATCGTTGATCTGTACGTAATAGTAATAATTTTTCATGAAAGAATATCCCGTTTCAACATGAATCTTTTAAATTATTCAGGCGATCGTTT
>VCRD01000015.1:78588-123486 GCA_006783055.1 Trinorchestia longiramus
GTTAATTGAACTTGCGAATGCCCCTTATTTGTTGAGACATCATTGATACAATAATAAAAATAATACTATTAAATAATACTACTACCGATTATAAGGATACTAGTAATAATAATGATGACAATCATGTTAGCGAGAAAGGAGAATAACATTTTTAAATAAAAAGGATTACAACAATGGAAAACAATAAGAATTATAAAAGTACAAATACTACTACTTATATCAGGTTGGAAAGAAAGTAATATCTCTTTTCTTGGTGGTATGTTTAGGTTTGAAAAATCATAAATTACAAGTTTTTAACTTTGGCAATAATTTCCCTCATTTTCAACAGCACTTCTCCCACCGTTTTAGCAGGTTTTTAATGTCTCCTTCAAAAACACGAGAAAAATGGATCTAGAACATTTTTTAGTTCATAATTTTTATAAATTTTATTACTTAAGTGATCTTGTAAAGACGCAAAAGGATAATAATCAGATGGAACAACGTCAGATGTCAGGTAAAACTTCCAATTGAAATTCATAACTTTTTTCCTGAACGATTATTTCTGTATGCATCGTCACGCTGAAGCACAACAGCTTTCCTATTAACCAATACTGGTGTTTTTTCTCAAAAAGTAGTCCTCAGATCTTCTAGTTGTGAGCAGTATTTTGAAGCTATGACTTTGGTTGGAGTTTAATAGCTCATAGTGAAACAGTCTTTTCATGTCCCACCATAAATAGAGCGTGATCTTCCTTGTTTTTGAACTAGCTGTGAACTTTGATTTCTACTCAACCACTATCTCTTGCATTGAGTACTGTTATAAACAATCCATTTCTCGTACCCAGAAGCATTCTTGCCAAAAATAGATCCCTACGGTTCCTTGAAAACAAAGATGTGCAGACAGTTAATCTTTTATTGTATTGGACATCATCCAAATTATGGGGAACCAATTATGCCAGTATTGAGATCTTCTGCAGTTCATGAAGGCTTGAAATTATGCTCGCGAGTGTTGTATTGAATAGTTAAGCCTTCTCTTTACTAGTGGACTTCGGATTGGGCTTTACTGCATCCTTAAAGGCTTTAGTCTTCCTTGGACATGTACTATCGTTGAGATGAAAACTTGACAAACCACCGTTGGCATTTTCAAACATTCAAAACAGTGTTAGCGTATACACAGAACAAATGTTTCTTGCAGTATGTGCGGCTGATGTACCATTCTTATACATAATACATAGAACACACAATATCTTACATGCTCTTGATCAACATCCATTTCTTGAGGGGTTGAAACAATTGAATTGATCTAAATTCAGCAATTACTATTTCATTCCTGAAAGAATTAAACATACATTAGAACTCGGATTCAATTCAAACTGACAGTCAAAGGGCGCTTAGGAGGACTAAAAAATATCATAACGAAAAAATACTACTTTCCAACCTTATCACTTATTGATATAAAAATGAAATAATAAAGCAAACACTACTCAAAGGCGCTATTTAAAAAACAGAAATGGACTCAAAATGAGCACGAAATTACGGTATGGTGTATGCGACCGGTGCTCTGAATCACGAAAGTCTGTCCTTCAGGACAGAGTATGCGTGGAATCGTCTCTTTGATCCAATAGGTTTCCCTCTATGAATGCGTTCTATTATGTGCACAAAATGAGAGAAATAGTAATGAGCTTGAGCTTCTCTTCATCTTTTGGAGCATGGATTTAGCTGGAATGACAGAGAAGTGGGTCGCGCACGATCTAAGGGAGCTCAAAGCAGTAGTGCTGTTGTTCAGAATTTCGAGAGAGACTGCTAACAAATGATAAAAAATAACGAATACCAGCATGAAGATCGGAAAGCTTCAAAATGTCACGAGCTACGAATAGATTTTGTAAAGATGTAGTAGAAACTCGCTGTTGTGCTGGAACAAATTTAAAAACTATATCGTAATGATTTGGTGTACTTTTTATTATATTCAAAAGTACGATATTGATAAAGATATGGGATTTTGAAGATATTCTATAAATAGTTAGTGAGTATATATATAACCAAAGCTTAAAGAATTTAATTTTATTAATATGGGACGAAAACTAAAATTCCGAAGTTAAAAAAAGCATTGGTTTTCAAGAAAATTACAGGTAGAGCAGAAAACAATTGCATGCTTGCTACGCTTGAAAAGCATTGAATGCGATATGAAAAGAAGTCCCAAATGAGGTACAGTAAAATAAATAAATTTTTAAGAACGAAAGTTTGCAGCACTTTAGCATTGTACTTGCACAATGCTAAACAAAAATATCCAGTCCTAAATTCCTTTGTGGGTATTTATTAAATTTTTTGTTAATTATACAACCGCTGCTTTTAGGTTCGACTTGTTTGTACACTAAATTGTTTCGACCTATCCGTTAAAGCAAAACCACAACTATTGCCATTTTAAACGAAATACGACGGATTAAACTGTTTTTCAACAGGTTTGAAGTACGTCAAAGTTTCATGCTTCGCACGGCATTCAGAGCGGAAATCGTTCCACAAAGCACTTTCTATTCACTAATTAAACGACTGTCAATAAAAAGTTTTCACCAACAAGATAACGTTTATCCATTTTCAATCTTGCAATATTTGGAACATTAGAGCACTAGCACGATGCCGTTAACGCGTTATTACTCGTACAGTGTTTGGGATGATATCAAGCACCAGGCCAATACTTGCAGCATCACAACACTCACGTTCGTGTTCACGTTACGGTTGTAATGTGAACATGCTGTTCATGTACGATTATTGCACTATAAAGGCTTAGGACGTCGTAATACAAAGGCGCTGCTCACGTAGAATTATTGCACTCTAAAGGCTTAGGACGTCGTAATACAAAGGCGCTGCTCATGTAGGAGTACTGTATTGAATTCTTACGGCTTAGGACATCGTAATGCAAAATCATTGTTTTTAAATGTTCATGACACTCGCAACGCTTAGGACATCGCAATGTTCATGTAGGTTCATTGCATTGACGAAACTAAGGCTATTATTATTCAAAAGTGGTGCTTTTATAGCTTTCAACATTCGTGTTCGAAACTAGGCATTTCGACTCGGCTACTAAGCACAGCTAATTCCAGGACACAAGTGAGCCTAGTAAGAGTTTACTGACGAAGACAGACTCCAGTGGCACGCTCTAGTCCAGAAAAGGCTTACAATATGAGAATTACCAGGTGTACGATTTGCAACATCACATTCTCCTTCAAGAGTAATTTTGCAGACAACTATACTACTACGACGTTATACGCATATACTTCCATTAGAAGTATACCCCTTCTACTTACCACTAGCTAGAAAATTGTCGATTGTGATTTAAGAATGTTTAGTTTGAAATTAAACTATCACCTAACTGAAGGCAGTTGCTTAGAAATTTACCCCATATAAATGAATAGCCTTAACTACAAGAACTTAATGACAAGATGACTAAATGGAATTGGCGCGATAAAATGATGATCGGTCGAAGAGAAATGAAAGCACCTACACCTGAACAATGATTGTACACTGTACTGTTCCAAGTTAAGAGCGCATTCATGTTTTCTGCACCCACCTACAGTTTGATCAGCTGAGAAGTTCAATACCAGCTTAATTTGAAGTACAGTTCACACTTTTCACAAGTTGACAAATTAAGACAAATGTTTGTTCGGCGAGCAAAACAATTCAAAAGCAAGGACGCGTTAAATGAAATGTTAATGAACAGAGCGACACCGAATAGTGGTCTGCATAACTTGAAAGTGCATTAACACGTTGAGTGCGATACGACCCACCGGTGGGTCACTCAGGTTAGGTTCTGTAATTTTTTCAAAGCTTTCTAGTGACTGTGTGTACAAAGTAAAGATTTGCACCGGCTAGGTAATCGCAGGCAACGTGTTAAAATTTAGCCTACCAAACACAAGTTACCAATGAAAGTGGAGTAATTCTATAAACGAGCACCCATTCTCTTTAAATTGACTTCCCACCCAGAGATAAAGAGCAAAACGGCGAGATACAGATTCGATGACAAGCGCACGGAAGTCACTGCAATTTAGTTCATTGCTTTACTCGTATGAGTTAGCGTCCATTCCAGCAGCAATAAAACCTAAAACATGCTCTACACTCTACAGAGTGCGGTAAAATAATTTACACATCCATAGCTTTCCATAAACAAAGCGCGATTCTCGTCCGTCCAAATCATATGAAACTAAATGACGGTATGTATGTCTTTCTAAAGTAGAAACGTATTTTTCGTTTCATTTCACTATTATCAAATGTACAAACGTGTCAGATAATTTTACCTCACTCTGTACATTGAACCATGCGCTGATCATTGTACGGACACATTAAACTTCCGACTTCGACTTCATCGATTTTCTCACGTCAGACTCCGATGCCACAATACTCAGTTAGCAACGTTGAAACACTGTGTACTTTAAAGTTGTAAATGTATACTTTTCTAAACATTTGGTAAATTTGACGTAATTTGAAGAGAAATAGTACTGTACAAGAATAGGGCTGATGATCCGTAGAAAAGATTTATAAATATAATTACCAATATAAGATCATGAATGTCCAACATACGATGATTGACACACCTATTGAAGCAGTACAGCAATAAAAAGATCTTGGCATCATTATCACTGTAAATTTCAAGCACGACAAACAAGTGGAAAGAAGTGTCAGAAATGCGAGCAGGATTCTGGCATTGCAAGAAACTTTGAATACAAATAAAAAAAAACATCAACTTACCGCTCTATAAAGCGTTAGTGCGATCACATCTAGAATATGCAGCGCAACTGTGGTATCTTACTATACGAAAACTGTTAACAAAATGGAAAAGAATTTAAAGCAACGAAAATGATTCATGAACTCTACAATCTCCGCTACGAAAGGTGTCGAGCAGCTTGAGTTCATCTTCTCGAACAAAGAAGACTGTTAGGATAACTCATCTAGACTTATAAATACCTCAACGTCCTTAACGACGTTGAGTCTGGAAATTTTTCGACAGGCTATAACGTGCGGACCAAAAATAATAGCTATCAACTATTCGTATGAAACTTCACCACATCGCAGGCCCTAAAGCTCCTTCCAGTTTGCAAAATTACCAGAACCTGGAACCAGTTGCCCAAATATATCGTTTCTGCTGGCACTGTGAACACATTCAAAAATCGTCTCAATAAATACTAGATAAGGAAACCCCAGTTCTAAAAAGTACTAATTCTAATGCTCGTTAACACCTGGTGTCTGTGTATGGTAACGGTGTCGCGCGTAACTAAAATGCCTGTCTGTGATTAAGGTGCGTGTGCGCGACCGAAATGTCTGTGCGTAATTCATGCCTTCACTTTAGACGGTATTACACTTAGGTAACAACTAAAGAATGACCCATAGGGCTAGTTTCTGTTACCACATTCTATACTAATGTCCCTAAAAAGAATTCTAACCTGTTACAAAAGTAAAAACACGAGGTGAGGGTTATTGAATTAATAGTAGTCAGCGGGGTAGCAGAAAAGTAGGATATGACAAGCACTAGCGTTGGTCAAGACGAGGTGGCACGCACTATCGTTAGGTCAAGACGAGGTGGCACACACTATCGTTAGGTCAAGACGAGGTGGCACGCACTATCGTTAGGTCAAGACGAGGTGGCACGCACTATCGTTAGGTCAAGACGAGGTGGCACGCACTATCGTTAGGTCAAGACGGGGTGGCATGCACTATCGTTAGGTCAAGACGAGGTGGCACGCACTATCGTTAGGTCAAGACGAGGTGGCACGCACTATCGTTGGGTCAAAATGAGGCACGCCCTAGCGTTAGGACAAGACGAGGTGGCACGCACTATCGTTAGGACAAGACGAGGCACGCCCTAGCGTTATATGAAGACGAGAAGACACGCACTAGTGTTATATGAAGACGAGAAGACACGTCCTAGTGTTATATGAAGACGAAGAAATACGCCCTAGCGTTATATGAAAACGAGAAGACACGTACTAGCGTTATATAAAGACGAGAAGACACGCCCTAGCGTTATATGAAGACGAGAAGACACGCCCTAGCGTTATATGAAGACGAGAAGACACGCCCTAGCGTTATATGAAGACGAAAAGGTACACGTTAGCGTTAGATCAAAACGAGAAGGCACGCACTTGCGTTATTTTAGAACGAAGAGCCATGCACTAGCTTGTAATGTCATGAATAAGAGACACGTACTTGTGTTAGGTCAAGACGAGGTAACTCGCACTCCAGTTAGGTCAAAATGAAAAACTCTAGAAATTAAAAAAAAATTGCACACGAGTTACGCGCACATCGATAATGCACCATATTTAAGACATACACGTTTGAAATTTGAAACTGCTAGGTAGAATCTAGACAAATGAGATAAGCATCACGTACTGGCAAGCATTTTTTTTTTGCTGACTCAAACCCGCAACGGTTCAGATTAAATTGGGAAGTGTATGCCGTGGGTTAGGTATAGGGTGCGACAACATAACTTCCTTTTTTCAGAGCGTTTTGCTTTCAAAACAAGAAAGTTATGTTGCCACACCCTGACTTAGAAACTATTTGGAATCAATTGAAAACGCAACTGCTAGTTCTAACTTCAGCTTCACACACTGTTCCGCTGTACGATTATTTGTGCTGAACAATTTAATTCTGGTCTTACGTTTCTTCGCTGTATGAACCCAAACTTGGCTACTAAACAACGTAGTTTTGGTGTCTAAAGACAACATTACTTCACTTTCCGGTTGCTCTATAAAGCAACATGCACGTTATCAATAATTGCATTTTAACAACAGGGGTACATAAAGAAGAAGGCTTATCAGTCACTGTAAAAACGATGCTTAGGTTATCTCTGTTGATACTAAATTATTTAGTTAACCACAAGTTCCTGGTCCAGTGGAAGACTTGTAGACTTATGATCTAAAACTTGTGAGTTCAAGTCTTTTACAACTGAACTTTTTCTAAAACTAACAAAAGATTTTAGCCGTTACAAACTTTATGTCAAACATGTCAAAAACATCAAAACTAAATTTACGTGGTGGTAAGGGCTAAAAATTTTCTAGGCTGTTTATACAATAAGTAAAAAAATTGCTCTAGCACATTATGGTAGCAATGAAGTTTTATAATTTACGAAGCCATACCTAACATAGTACACACATTAATCTCAAGCAGCAAGTTGAAATAATACATTCACATAACACACTGAATTCACCTAGTCTCATCAACAGAGGCGATCCTCATCCTAAAACTGAAGCTATCACCTGAACAATAAAGACAAAATAGCGTCAATTGTTGTTCGCGGCAGCGCCCCTTGCACCAAGCAAACATTCCCGTGAGGCGGAAAAACTGAAGTCGGCAGAAAGGGTTATCATAAAACTCGTACGATGAGTTACTGGTCCGATACGTCCGTCACTCATGAACCATCTGAAGAAGAAGCTAGAATAATACAAATAATAATAGCTAAATGAAGTTCAAAGAGAAAATCGCCAAAAACTTTATAAAATATGGTAGTATTATTTTACTTCCTCGGCAAGCCCACAATGACTTACGAAGCTGTAATTATTAGTAGAATCGACACTATATTTATTCATATATTCCCATTATAAAGTAAATGATGTTGCAATAAGGAAACATTCATTTGTGAACAGATTACCGCGTCTTCGTAGTTACAAACCTGATGCTACGGCAAGAAGTGAGGGACGTACAAGTCTAGAGCTGTGGGGCTGCACCGTGTTTTATTGCGACCTGCTCTGCAAAACACAAAATTTGAAGAGAAATTGAAGAAGAAGCGACAAGAGCGACACGCGCAGTGAGAGAAGCAGTGGAGGGTCGCCGTCTGCCATCCAATGGTCGGATCGATAAAGGGCTGGCAGAGAGGGAACTCCCGCTCCCTCAGCCCAAACAGCCAATAACCAGCGAGGAAGCCCCGCTTCTACATCCTCGTATCGTCGGACCAAAAATTGCGGGTCTTAATCGAAATAATTTCGTACCTGAAGACGCAGCGAAGCATCAATTCAGGAAGAAACATTGTGTGTTACTTTACTATCGTAAATTGAGTTTGAATTGTCGGTAGCTGCATTGACTGATGAAGCAACGAACGTAAAGTAAGATTGGAATAGCGATTTCCTACTAAAATATTGCAGTTCTCAACTGCAAATAAAATTTTATTGAAACAAATTTGAACCAGTTGGGACGCGTACAACAGAATGTCTGTTAAAATCCAGTATTATTTCGGCGCTATATTTTTATCCCAGTCAAAATCTGTGAGGCTTTATAAGGAAGAAAGCACCAGCGCGAATAAAAAGTTAATTTGTTTTGCCTTCACTTCGCGGCGCTAAAAGCCTAAGGAATGTTGAGATGCACAGCCCCACAGTGCACACACAGAAAGCAAACGAGAGTGAGAACTACAATTTTATACGTTCGTTGTGAATAACATTCCCGCATTCCAAAAGAATTAAATTCAGCAGATTACACTTGGCAAAAACCACTGAGAAATATCACCGAAACGGAGTTCAACAATTTCGTATAACATGATTATCAATCAAAGAAATTTTCACAGACATTTTTAAGGTCGGCTCTTATTAGGATCAGGTGAAAAAATGGAATTTATTTGAAGCTAGGAAGAGTCCCAATAACTTGGTAGATCTCAGTACTTCAACTAGACACATGCTTCTTTACTTAGATCCATGGAAGAATCGGAAGTAGCTGTGAACAGGAACACGTGGTAGTTCGAGCAATACATGGCCTCGTCTTATTCATGATACAAACACCACGAGTAACAATGAACATCAGCACAGTCACTGCTTTCCTCCTTTTGAAGGAACGTTTATGTAGCGACTGATTCAAAGGAACGGCCGGTACGCGTTGGATCTTCACGGTTTAGGAATTTATTAACCATAAAATATATTCCATATTCTATTTCTATCTAATATTGTAGCTCTCTGATATTATTTTAGCCACCATCGGTAGCGTCTCATTCGTTCTCTCGCAGCGAATTTAAGTAACAAATTTTGTGGTAACAACCAACAAAATCAAAAGTTACTCAGTTCTTTACTCGGCGCATCAAGTAAAGCTTCAACAGCATCAATTTGGATGCGTGTGTATTCACAATTCAACCTCAATAGTATCCCACGGATACCCCATCTAATGCGCAAAGTATAACATGCGAAGGAAGGAACGTAAGTATAGGAGTAGATAGTATCCATGTATGTTCACCTAAAGCGATATTCTCATGCAACCAAGTCCATACATTCAGGAAGCATCTACATATATCTCAATATTCACAGAAGCAATATCAAAGGAATAGCAATAGCAAAACCATGTGAAAAATGACGTTCGTCGAGTTTGCCCTTTCATTAATCATTAGGATGTAAATATTGATCTTTATTGCACATTTGCAATAAGTCGATGATATGCTAGGGAATTAATCATGAATTCATATTTTCCGATAATATAAGTACAAACTATGAAGTAGAGTAATTAATATTTGTATTATTATATTTATACTATTCCTGATTTCACCGCCGTAGCCACAATAAGAGCGATCTCAGCAGGGATGCACGGAATGAAGAGGCAGTCCTTGTATGATTTTAGGGTCATGCATTACTGAGGAAATAAGAGTATCTGAGTTCTGTTCTCAGTCTGCCATTCTCATGTTGTGAAGAAGAAAGACAACACTCAACAGATGCTGAAATTCAATTTTTTCTCGGTGAGAATTACATAAACGAAATCCTAGTGCGTGTTTTTTATACGTATAAAAAACTTACACATAAAACTATATTCATAAAAATACTGTCATTGTCAGAAGAAACAACCCCACAATTCGTTGGTAATGGACTCACCACCACTCCGCACATGAAGAGAACATCGTTCCAGAGACGCATTTACTGTTGTCACCTACACAATGGTGCCTCTTGCAGCCTCAGCTCGACTTAATGGTAACGACGCCCTAGCTGAGGGCAGAGGCGGTGTACCAATACTGAACCGGACTGTTTGTATCACTCAAGAGAGTGACTTGAGATGCTAGAGCTCGCGTTTCTAGAAACGATCGAGTAACTCGGGGTCTTTAGAGGAAACGAAGATCGGGTTTCGCGAGGCATTCTAGCAGTGATCGCGTGAAAAGGAGACGCACGGTACTCAGATTACGAGTGATTTCTACAATAAAAGATATCTTAAATATGAATTCAAATTCTTCCATTATTGATGTCAATGTATATTTGAATGAATACCCTGATTGGTGAAAAACATGACTGAAAATTAAAACCAAAAAAGAATCTGTAATAACAAGATTTTTGGCTGTTGTTCATTTCTGAATATACAACAGCCGCAATAGTTACATACATTCAAAAGCTTCCATTACTCAAATCGCTCGTTACGTTTCTAGTAGCGTTTTCAGATTACTCCGAAAGTCATACCTGCTGGAGCGACTCCGAGTAACGAACTGACTTGGAGACTGAAATTTTTTACTTTCAAACATTAATTGAGCACAAATATCAACACAAACTTCTCATTCAATAGTTATAATTGACAGGAGAGGTAGCAATCCTGTAGAAAGTTCAATTCGTATGCTATTATACTAAACAATTCATTTGACTTTATGTGAGCGGCAATATTTTACGTGCGTAGCATCGACTGCGACTCAGAGCATCGTTGCGCATACATCGCTCTAATAAATGCATGTAGATTAACTTTACAGAACAGGTGTCTGCCACATGAAACGATTATTCTTCTTCACTTCATTCGAGCATACGCTGAAAAAATACATGAATTAGAAGCATTCTTTGTTACCAATTTTTATATCAGCGTCACCTTGCATGACTAAATCGGATGTTCAAATACTAACAGAATACATTTCTTACAGGACATTGCTTTCATCAACCCGGCGAACGTGGTGTTCGTGTACCTGTTGGTGAGGCACCTGGTCACCGACGAGATCGAGAGCGAGCACGAACTTCAAGCCATCGTACTGACTTGTCTGTATCTGTCGTACTCCTACATGGGCAACGAGATCTCGTACCCCCTGAAGCCTTTCCTCGTCGAGGACGACAAGGACCGTTTCTGGGACCGATGTCTGCACATCATCAATACTTTGAGCGGTGATATGCTTCGTATCAACGCTGAACCCGCGTTCTTCACTGAAGTGTTCACAGAGCTCAAAGCTTGTGGTGTAAACCCGTACAGCCATCACCACCACCACCATCACCATCATCACACCCTGCACCCCCAGACACCCACCAGCCCCCACTCCCCAAGCAGCACCATCAGCAGTATCCCCAACACCCCATCTCCGCAACAGGAACAGAATCCCATTCTTGCTAGCGACCAGCAGCTGCAGCGTCCCAAGTCCCAGCAACTCACCCTGCCTCAAATGCCAGCTCCCCTCAAAACTGCAGCGTGAATGACTCTTTTCCTGAAGCAGGTACCGCAATCATGCTCTCAATCTCGCAAATATAAGAGACGTCGACTCTGTCCTTTGGTGCCGGGATTGTAACACATTTTGTTGGCTAGAGATTTACATTGCTTGAGTGCTCTTCAACACCATGAAAGAGACTCCTTACTCTCTAGACTTGAATGTGGTTATGATTTTAGCGAATTTATTCCAACCACTTGCATGAATGAAAACTCGGCCTGCTGTAAGCACTACTATTCGTGCAAATGTTCGCTAGATTTCCTCAGAGATTGTAATGCATTCGAGGTGCCGTTGACGGAGGTGCTTATTTTTAACAACTGAGTCACAAAAATTTTTCTTCTCATAATGTAAACATTTTCGGCCGACGCAGGACGTCAGTATGACCGATTCTGCGACTCTATTTAATGTTTTCGCCGTAAAGACAACCCGGCATTTGTCCTTTCAATAATTTCAAACTCTATGTAATCAAAGTTTCTCAGAATAGAGGCTCGGGGTGCAGAGGTTCATCCAGTTACACTGTTCATTTAGCGCAGCAGCAAACGAAAACAATAATTTGCAGTCCAAATTAATTATTTCATTGGAAAACCAATGATTTGCCACGGTTGTTCAAAGAGTTCTTGCGCGCACATGCTAAGAGCATGACAACGTCAGGCAACGATTAAATTCTTTGTAACACGGGGCTTGTATTCTGTCTAGTCACTTTATTGTAGCAATTAACGAGATGCCAAAACGTAGTGAGTTCAACTTATGACATAAGAGTACTTTACCTTTAATATTATTTATGTTGAATCCAATTTTAATGGGCAATCTTTGAAACTCAAGTGTTGACTTTCTTTGTTGATAAAAATGACAATACGGGAGCATGATCGGAATTTGTCTCCACCATCACTTTCAGCAAGCAATCGTCTTCTTATAGCAAGCATTATGAAAGAGTGTAATTCTGTTCTGTAATGAGTGTTTCTAATTTTTAACAGTGAACGACAAGTACACACTGTTTGGGAAAACAAAAAACTACCATTACATCAAGTCAAATGGTTACAATCAGCACATAAAACAAGGCTGTGGTCAAGAATTTTTGTAATTTCGTCATACCTTGGCAGTGAGTCAGACAGGACTAATTCAGGCAGTAGGTTAGACGGGACTAATTCAAACAGTGAGTTGGAAGGGACTAATTCAAGCAGTGGGTTAGACGGGTATTCTTCTAAACATGTGTGCTAATCAATTGCTGACAGTTAAAAAAAGTTAGCTTTCTATCCGACTCCAAACACAAGTAAGCCCACAAGTCATCAATAACAGAGGACAGACGAAGCGGATAAAGCTTCTTATCCCGTAATGAACTTCTAAAATGAATAAAAGCTCTGTATAACAAAATAACCTCCCTTCCCCTAAAGTAATGGTGTACCGAATAACCAAACTCTCCTTGTAGAGATTCCAAACCGTTGGCATGAAAGTCAAGACAAGGAAAAAACAAAAATTTTGCATTATTGGAGATTTACCGGACAAGCAATACAGAATGACGAGGGAGGAAGTCCAAATTTTTTATATTAATGGGAATTCCAGGATAAATCTTCAAAGGGCCCCCAGAAAGGTCTACCGTCGCTTAGGATAGCTCTCAGTACAGTGAAAGTTCGTGTTTTTATACTACAGTATTTTCATACTCTTTTTACAAGTCACCGATCGCGCTCATTAACAGGGCAAATAATCGGCTTGTAAATATGAAAAATATTGAACTGTGGTATAAAAAAATGAGCTTAGGTGAATTCAACAAAGAAAGTCAAGACTTTTGCCGATGCCATAGTTCAGCATGCATTCCAATGTACTACGCTAGACTTGGTGTCGTCATGCAATGACTCAAGTCAGCAATGCTCACTCTCACTCATGAATCTCATTCCTTGTTCAGTTTTTAGTTCGTGTATAGATGTAAATTGACGTCCATCTTAATTCTTATGTATTTAGAATAGATGAACTTGATTTATTATCCATAGCGTGTACTCTACGGTAGCATGCTCCATATTAGAAGTCACAAAAAATTTCATCGCTTCAAGAATTCATTAAAAAGGATAAAATCTATAATTTTGCGCTAAGATATACGTTCTATAAACTGATTCAATCTAATTTTAAATTTATACAGACCTGGTAGCCATTCATCCTCTCCGTTAAAAGTTCCAAGTCACTGCAAATGTAAAAAAATACTGGAAACAGAAAATATGTTTTGAATTTCCGAGTAATGATAGAAAATCACTCTTCAGATGAATCAATTGCTCGAAAAAACAGTATTTAGCCAATTTTCCACAGAAATATTGAACCAAAAAACTTACTCAGCGCATCACAGTGCTTTGAACTCGACTTCACAGGTTTTAATTACTTCACACTTCATGAAGTAATGCTATCAAGCCACTAAGTTGTTTGAACCGAACTTTCATTATTAAAAATACGCGACCGCCACTTTTACGGCGAATGCAGCACGTGTTTTTTAACGACATAGAGTGTAAAATAAGTAAGAAGCGGAAGGAGAGATTCAGCAATTATTATTTTGTGTGATCTCCAACTTCTCTCAGAGCTTAGTCATCGATAAACATGTGGTCATCTCTTAACCTGCCAGCTGGTGAGGTGTGGGTTCTGTCACGTCAAAGGTCATCCACATTATTTTCCATTCCTGTAACTCTTTGTCCTTTGACTAGTGTTGATTATTTAGTCAAGTCAAAACAATTTAACCCGATTGCGCTAGCTGGAGGTGGGAGTGTGGGTCGATGTTGCAGCGAATGTTTGCACCACACACGTGACTCTTATCTACTGAATTTGAGGTTATGCGTTTCTTTTAAATAACAATTATATGTATTAATGTGTTATATTCTAAGCGCTGGAAGAAACATACAATATTTTTAGATCTTGAATTCACAAAGAACTGAGGATGACTGCTCACACACAGTGGTGCGTATGAGCGAGAAGTAACACGTGCCCTCCATAGATTGCTCGAGGTACTGAAAAACTCGCACGTCTTTTTAAACGCTCTAAAGATTTCAATTAATATGCAAACTCTATGACTGAAATCATTTGTGTAAGACATACCGGTACCATGGCTCAGGTTTTCGATGAGACACAAACGTTCCAACTAAGATAAATCTTGAAGACCAGCTTACTCGTAGACTAAAATAATTACTGTTGAAATAGACTAGAGCATCAAACTACGAAAATAGGAATTACAAAACGCTGCTCTCGTAAACTTCAAGATACAAAATAAGAACTCTGTACCCAAGAATTATAAAACACACTCTGCGTGATCCAGAGTGAAGCCATTACCTTTTCCTCATCGAGTGATTCGTTATCCTGTTCGCGCGTCCATGTCAATATTAATAGTACGTCTCTTGTGTAAGATAGCTCTCAAAATGATGTAGATGTAGAGACACCAAATATTTGTGGAATCTCTAACGTATTTGTTTTCATACTGCATAACCTAAGTACTCGTGTATTCGTTTCTGACCGAAGAGTCATGGAGTTTTTGAAAAAAACGAATTGAACATCTACGGCCCTCAGAGATAAAGTTGTAGCTTAAGCCTTAGTCTTTGTATTCCTCAGTGTTAGTAACTGTCGAACCATTCTTGAAACGCAGCCATGACCAAATGTTACAATAATCTGAACTACTAATAAGATGCAAGTTATTTTATTATGCAGGTTATTGGTTCCTATGTTTTACTCGTTCTCTGTCTTTTATTGTTATATAACAGATTAACCACTAAACGTTATTCGTTTGTCTCTCTAAGAAAAGAGAATAAAAGCAGATTTTTCAGAGTGAACAAAGAAGCCCAACTCATATTATTGGTAAAACTGGCAAGCTTCATGAATCCGACTACTACGAAGACGCAAGGTTCTGAATACGAAACAAATTTAGAGGCTTCGCGAGAAAGAAGTGAGAAAAAAGGCATTGGAGTTCAACGCGTCCTCATTTCAACCTAATATCGATCAAAGACAATGAATAGTTTTTCAGAGTAATTTTTGAGCATCAGAGCCAAGGAAAATGTGTATTATTTTCATATGAGAATGAAGAGAGCGAGCGTACGCAGATTCATTTATAAACCAGACATATTGACAAAAATTGGTAAACAAAATTACAACAAATAATCAAAAAGGATTTAAAGCCCACAGTAAAACTACAAGATTCCTCATTCGCTCATTTAAAAACCTTCGAAATTCGAATAATTAAAACTTCTTCATTCGTTTGATCCATACCATACAAAAATCAAAACCTGTATAGAGTATACCACATGGTAAAGGAATTATATACGGACCCAATGATGAAAGCGATCTATAAAGCCGCTCATGGTTATAATTTTTCAGGAAATTTCACCTCAAAAATACGGCAAAATCCTGGAAGATTACCTTGCATATCTGATTCTCTACGTCAAAGTCATAAAAGGCGTACGTTTGTGTATTCGTGCGTACACCATCACCGTTACGGCGCAGAGACACAAAAATAAAGCAGCAGATAACCAGTTACGCTGACGAATTTGAAAGTTGTACAATTTTTCCTATGTTGACAAAACCAATGAATGAGGTGGTCAAAAAGATCATTCCTAATGCCTTTTTTCCTTCTCATGAAAGTTGTGGTCAAACTCTCCGTCTAGACCGAACTAAATTTAACCAGAAATTCTCGTGGTATTATTCATTGGAATTAAACGAACAAACGTTCCTTTTTGCGTTACAGGCGACCTCCTTTCATAGAGCGCATTGTCCTTTCATTTTTTTTGTGTAATGTGGAGCTCGAGTTCTGCACCACAGGGACTAAAGAGAAGTGACTGTTGATACTGCCGTCTACGTTTAACTGAGTCCCATAGCTGTTAATTATCGTTTACGGAACCTTCTTCCTGTCATGTTTCCATTTTGTTAAGACAGTAACAGTTGATGTTGATCTTGTAAAGTAAACACGTTTCTGCTGCACTGTCATTTGCGGAGTTTCCTCAAAATTGGTAAATCCTGCAAATGATCTCCAATGTATTATTTAGAAACAGCACAAAGTGCTGATGTATTCATAATGATTTTCTTACAATATTGTGGAAAAAGAAAATGTGTACAGTAACTTTAGCGTCCAATACTCAAAAGAGGTTCATTGCTAGAGTCCGTAAAGCTGCCTAGTTAGCTGAGAGACGCTGTGCAATATCCTACGTTATGAAGTAGGACAGAGTGTTCGCACTGGTGCTAGATCTTCCACTTGCGTAGCATAAAGTCATCCGAGATAAGTTGTGCTAATTTTCGGAACTTCCACATGAAATCCATTGCGATTCTCTACACCTAATGGAAGCAAATAAGAAAAGAAAATTTGAAGATTTTTCTGCCCTTGTGTTTGGCTTCAAATTTCATTATGGACTTTAATACAAGAAGGGAAAACGCCTGTAGATGTAATTATTGTTAACTGAAATTCTACGCTCGTTCACTATTTTAAACTGGATTTTTTCAATGCCGCAAGAATCTACATGGAGATAAACTATTGATACTCCCAGCTTTGACGTAGTTCTGTTGAACTTTTAAAAATATCGTAACATGAAAATGCCTATGAACGAGACATTACTCATAAAACAAGTTTCAATTCAGCATTATGCCCATATTTGAGACTAGCAAAGCCATCAACAAATGCTCGACAACATAGAGCACTTCCCAGAGAGACGACTAAAATTGTCAAAACGAAAGAAGGAACATCTACACCAGTGCAATCACTCATTGAAGAGACTCAATAATTTAACGATAGCGTTAATAGCTTTGACTGCACATTTCTGTTCATCATGAGAGCTTTGAGGTCGACAAGCTGCTTCAGAAACACACCCAAACCTACATTCTAGTCTACATCTTTCTCGAGTCTACATCTTTCGAGTCTTCATCTTTCTCGCTGCCACCGCAGTCACACAAAAAGTTACAAGTAGCAAGCTAATGCAATTAATATGTATGAAGTTCGAATTTAGAACACAGTGAGAGATTTTACTATGAATGGTGTTTAAAAGAGCCTCTCAAATGTGAGTTTTTCAGAAATGGCTTGAGAAAGTTCAATAGTCATCAATTTTGCAATAACTGCTTATCCTAACTTGTATTAAACACAAAACTCAATCAGAAAAGTAAAGAAAACCTTCAGTTTTGCTCCGCTACTTGATAGATTTTGAATCTTACGACCATAAATCGTTAGCAGTAATAATTTCATTCGAGAATGTACATAGTGGCATCTCAATGGCCTAAACAAGTGCAGAACGGGCTAATTTCTAAGGAGACTGTCGACCGATCGTTTGGTTAAATTGTCTAGCTGTGAGCACCTGATGATTAATACATAGTCTTATATTTCAATTCATTGATTAGTTGAATTTTTGTCTTCTACAGTTTCGTTGGACATTTTTTGAAATTTTAAGCTTCTATTTATTCATCAGTAAATAAAGACAACAAATGTACGCAGAATTTTTTTATCCTTCCACCCGTTGAAATAACTGAGAACTTAGAACCAGAGAATCAGTCACAAGATGTGTCATAACAGAAGATCATCAACACAAAGAGTATTTTTTGTTGAATTTACACTATGCATAAACTTCATCGTAGGGGTAGTAAGATTTACCACGCTCCACTTTTGAGAACAAAAGCAGTACAGGGTGCGGCAACATAACTTCCTCTTTTTGATAGGAACCTCCTTTGAAAAAAGGAAGTTACATTTTCGTACCCTGTGCATCTGTTCAAGCATTGAGCTGCGCTTTTGGGTACCAAAGATCATCCCCAAATAACTGTAACATTGCCTAATTAAAGCCTGGAATATTACCACGGCATAACCTTCAGTTGAATTTACACTTGCTGTATCAAAATTTACAATTCAAAGATAGAAGCATAGAACAACTACATAAACATGAGACAATGGTCGAATACAGGCACTGTGCGAGGACACAGCTATAGAAGGTAAGTCATACGTCACAAAAAGCATTATTTCCCAAAGCAGCAGTAGAATGTTCGCACTTGCAAATGAAATCAAGACTACTTTCAAGATTCTATCATACGACTCATCAACATTATTAGTACGAAGAGACTCAAAATGAGCTGGAACAAAAGGCACATGCTGAATTTCCAAATTTTACAAACGACGCATCAAACCCTGAAGCGCATATCAGCTTTTAAGGCGTATTGTCACGCGATAATAAAGTGGAAAGAGATAGTAGGCTACCAGAAGGAACAAAGAAAAATGAAAATAAATAGATGCTTTATTCTAGACCACAAAAAATTGGCTTAGCTTATCATAGAGTGAGAATTGGTCCAGCTTGCTCCTCCAGCAGCTTCTGCATGCTGTCGACGTCCTTGCACCACACGTTTAGTCGCTCCATCATGGCCGCCAGCTATAAAACAAGACCACAATCGTGAAATGAACAAGAAAATTATGCCTTCAATAACTTACCGCTAAATATTTTACAATTTGTTATTATAAAGTTTTCTAGAATCCTGTTAACTGCGAAATACGACAAAAAACATAAGCTAAGAATAGAATTTGAAGTTTCTAGTCCACTAAATGTTCTAGTTCACTACACTAAATTAAGTTCACACGAACTTACTAAAAAATATTCCTCTCTGAGTATGTATTTTCTTGTCACTAACGATAGATACAAAATCAAGAATATACGCTCAATACATCAACCAAACAAACAGAGATAGGCGATGGCTAATCCTGGCGTTAAATTAAGAACTGGTGAATTATGATCAATAATTGACAATAATCTAATACGAAGAGCACATCAGAAACACATGATCGGCATTAAATGTATTAGTACACAAATACTGAAACCGGTACACACCACCGCAAGTGAAATGGTAATTTCCTATTGGCATATCACTATCACACTATTATATTATTAAAACACCACCGCATTAATAAGAGCAATTTCAGCATTAATGCACAGAATTAAAAGCGTATGAATCGTTCGATTTTGGAGTCTCTGATCATTTAAGAATGGGAGCACAAAATCATGGAAGCTCTGACGGAAGGAGAAGAAGAGTGCGAGTTGGACCTGCAACGAGGATGTCATACACTGGCACTTTCAGCCCTCTAACTTCCTCTATAGCATCTCTAATAACCTTTGCAAAATGTGTGGTAAGATAACGTCATTCATTGCTAGCACCTACACATGCCAGGTGAAGGAAGTTAAAGACATACTGACCTGAGTCTTGTCGAGCACCCTAGGCTGGACCCAGGTGATGTTGATCTTCTGCTCGACCTGATCTATGCTGCCACGGACCAGATCCAAGGACAGCGCACGCATCACCATCACTTCAACCTGCCCGATAAAATACAATTAATTAGTACAGAAGCACGGCTTGTTTTGAGAACAATTGAAGCTGATCCTATTTGTTTTTAAAGTGTGAATATTTGTGTTAGCATCATGAAATAGTGTACCCAGATTTAATATATGTACATAAATAGAATTCGGATGACATCAAAAGTGCTCAGCATTGAATTGCCAAGGCCTAGTGAGTACCAAGCTCCTGGCAGAAATGGATGACAAATAAGTGATAAAAGACTTAAAGCGCGCAGAAAATACGTTCAAGGAGTTAAAAGCAGAAGTATGATGCAGGCAAAACACGGCAATTTCTGTTTCACGTTTATATGAGCCATTTGAGTGGAGTGTGAAGCCCCTTTACATTTGATCAGGGTGAACATCTGTCGTGATGGAGGTAGCAAAACTGCAGCGTGTCACGTCAAATAGTAGTAACTACGTATCAATTTCGTGGGGAAAATGAAACTACTTCAGTCGTATTTATAAACAGTACATGAAATCACGCAAACTACTCAACTACACAGAGTCTATCGAATTTTCATTCCATAAAAATTACATTGAAGCGTCTCCCAACATGATAGATAAATCTTTTTGTACAGGATTCTTTACAGTTTAAATTTTGACAGGTGGTATCATCAGAATGATCCATCAGTATGATAAAGATATATGATAGAGAGCATCATCATTAATTTTAGGATTTAAAATAAATACAGTATTTTAACTATCTATGCAGCTGCACATTTTTCAAACCCCCCTCATGTGTTTTCAAGCAGAAAAGCTACAAATTTTTCTCTACAAGCATCCATAATCAAGACAAATTTAGCTTTCTTTTCGAAGAACTTCATTCCCTTCAAAAATTCACACGTGTTCTAATTTTTGGAACATGACGCAACAGCATAAACTGCTTCAAGAAACCTCACACTGCAAGTACAGAAATCAATGCCTAAAAATAATATATTAAACAAAAATATTTAAAGTTCTTCCTTTCAACCTACGATTATAGCGCGAGAATCGTGTCAGAATTTTTGATAAAGATAAACACAAGGCAAGAAAAAAGTTCCTGTTCTTCAGTGCACTGTGGAAGAAAAACCTTTTGTTGAAAATATTTTTACTATTTTTATTCAACCGTTGAATAGGAAACTTCTTTCTGAATTTCATCGTTATGGTTTAAGCACATGTCTACAGATTGAATCAAATTATACCTACATGGTAAACAAATTCTTGTGTTTCTTTATCAGTTAAATCAAGTAAATCAAAAAAAGTCGAGTATTTCAGAAGAAAAATGAAGCAGATAGCTATATAAAATTTCAGAAACACGAAACGAGAGAGACAAAGAAGAAGAAAAGCAGATGGAGCTTAACTACTAACTCACACCAGACAAAACAGAGTGCGGCAACCCTATTTGTCTCGAGGAGTTATAGTCCCCTACATAGGTAACGTCGAAAAAAATTCAAAATCCACAACAGCGCATCCTAATTATGGGATCTCCTAATTTCCTAATAAGGGGAGTTGTTGCAAGCGAACGTGCAGAATTACCCTGCAACATGACGACTGTGTCTTTAACAGCGACACCTACACAATGACAGCACACATTGCTGCGCGTCTTTGCCATGAGCTTTGAAGTAATTAATGGAGATTCACGAACCTCAACAAGAGTCTAGATAAAATTACAGTACAATTATGCAAGCACTTTTCCTTTTCCTTCGCAATATGTAATGAGCTATTTTTCAACATATTTAAAAACATGGAAATTTGCCGTAGAGTACCTGTAACTGAATAAATAGTAGACAATAAAGAAAAATATCAGTACGCTAGAATATATACACAAATTTAGCGAATATGAAGAAAATCTACAAGTGATCCTAATCCTTAATAAAAAGTTTGAAACAATACCTGGTTGATGGGCAGTCCGGTCTCGTCAGCAACTTCTTCAAACTTGAGTTGCCTGTCAAAAGCCTTGCGCTTGAATGTCATCTGAAACACAGGAACATTTATATTTAAACAAAATTCCATCACAAATGCGGCGGAACCCATTTTTTTTATATTTTCTTCCGATGAGAAGAATCCAACACGTTACGCACCTCAAACTGATGACAAACATACATATTACATTCACTTATTATCATATATTGATTGCTTTTTATCTCAACGGTATAATTCATAATAATTATTATTACTCTATTGTATACATATATCTATTATCAATTTTAGCTTTATATTGGCAGCATTAAAATAACGCACTTCCATGAGGCACAGCAAACGGATTTTCTCTCTGAGCTCGATTTCCTTGGTAAGGAGGTCAGGCTGGGTGCTCCACAGGGGCTTCATGCTCTCGAAGGTGTTGATGTCGCCAGCATTGAAAGCAAGCAGCAGGCGCATCAGCCACTCCATGCTCGTGCCCTTCAATGCCTCCAAGATAGGGTGGGCTAGCAGCTCACCAAAGTTGTAGATTCCTTCTCCAAGCAGAGCAGCGAGACCTGGGTGGAGTGGGCAGAATGTGACAACAAGTCTCAACAGAGAATACAGGGTGTCTCAAAAAAATGTACTCACCCTTTAACCGTTGCTAACATGCTGTCTTCTTTGTGTTGCAGGTGTGAGGTTCGAACCTTTGCGAACATGATTAAATGTGATTAAAGAATCATGTTCGCAAAGGTTCGAACCTCACACCTGCAACACAAAGAAGACAGCATGTTAGCAACGGTCAAAGGGTGAGTACATTTTTCTGAGACACCCTGTATATGTTCGAGTACTTAGGTTATGCAGTATGAAAACAAATACGTTAGATATTCCACAAATATTTGGTGTTTCTATATGTACATCATATTGTGAGCCATCTTACACAAGAGATGTACTATTAATATTGACATGGACGCGCGAACAGGATAACGAATCACTCGATGAGGAGAAGGTAAGTCAGCGTATATGTTTTTGTTTTGTAGAAGTATTCACCATAAACGTGAACACTTCTAGCAGAAGAGTGAACATCTCTAGGAAAATATTAACATTTCTAGAAGAAGAATAAACATCTCTAGAAGAAGAATAAACATAAGAGTGAACATTTCTAGGAGAAAAGTGGACACTTCCAGCAGAAATGAGAATTTATAAGGAAAAAATTATTTTTACAAGAAGACAAATCGAAGAAAAGAACACATAATCGAAGAAAGAACACGTAAGAAAGTGTAATATATAGACAGTATTCACAAAATATCAGACCCTTCGAAATGTAAACATAAACATTTATTCTAGAAACAACAACATATAAAAAGTAACACACAGACACGAGTGAGTAGAAAAAGAATTTCAAAAACTGAACAGAAAGGGTACTCAAATAACAAACAATTTGTAAAAATAATTGACAGATTTACATGACAAGCAACAGGGAAACATTGGGTTATAGAGGCCAACTGTATTAGCTTTCAAGGAAAATTTTAAATACTTCATAATTTGGTCGACTGATATCGAAGTTGGGCGGATGATTTCTATTGGTCCGGGTGGTGAGATAATATATCTACGTCAAATTTAATTGAATTTGATTTTTCCCATTTTCTTTGTTCATTTTTTACCATAACAATCCCTTCATGCACGAGCGGTTTTCAAAAAAGTACGAGCACCACAATGTCTAGATGGCCCTCTTCTTCTACAGATTTTTTGACAGTACTCTCTTCAACATAAAAAAACATTAAATATGACTTGTAATGAGATTAATAACTAATTCCTGAACAAAATAACTGATTGAATCGATTCTAATTGATTCCTGACTAGAAATAAGCCACACACCGACTATGACAATAAGATACCAGGTTTTAAGCCACAAATCCCGTCATCTGACCGAGATAAAAAGCCTGCTGTGTTCGCTCGACAGGGTCAGATGGCGGGTCAGAGCATCCGAGGTAGCGCAGAGATGCACGGTAGTAGTCAGCGTGTGCCCCCGTCTGGCAGTACAGCTCAGATGCCAGCTGATAGAACCTGCACACACAGTAAAGCTCAGATGCCAGCTGATAGAACCTGCACACACAGTAAAGCTCAGATGCCAGCTGATAGAACCTGCACACACAGTAAAGCTCAGATGCCAGCTGATAGAACCTGCACACACAGTAAAGCTCAGATGCCAGCACAGACACTTGAAACTACTCATAGCTGAAGTGATTAAATCATATGTCAATGCTTCAAAAAATTTCGTTTTTGGAATATAAAAATATTATTAAACCATGGAATAACTTTTTAAATCTTGTTTGACATCTTACTATTCTCTTTTTGATAATACAGGTAATAAGTGAGCATATGGTTTTGCATTGAGAACGAGTTAATCACAAAGAAAGGTGTGTCTAAATAAATCATGATGCTAAGAATTCATTAATCATTAGAACATTATTTTTTACAGTTATTTGAGTCTTCTTTAAAAGTTATTTTATTTATATGCCAATTGCATTTCACATAGCAAGCTTGCATAGCTTGTTCATATAAAACTATGGAGGTTTCCTGAACAAAGTATAGTGGCTTTCATAGTTTTATAAACTCAAAGAAAATCTCTAGAATCAGAAAACCCAAAGAAGTGAAGACTAACAAGCTTTAGCTTTCTAACAACATATCTATCCATACTTTGAAAAAATGAACTACACAGTCACACAGCAGCTACAACCCTGAACTTAATTACTGACATTAAGAAAACTACCAAGAAATTATACTTTGTGATGGCATGTATCATCAGAAGTTGAACTTCATACTCACTTGCCATGGGTAGAAGTCACGCCATCGATCTCATCAAGCATCTTCTCCGTCTCATCTAGCAGCTTCTTTGTGCCTTCCTTGTCTTCCAACTGCTTGAGTGTCACCTTGATGAGGCACAAACAAGGTTACACACCATACAATAAACTGGGTAAAATATTTAGGATTGTTATTACAATAGAATATGGCTACCAAAGTCCTATGAAGGGTTTCAATACATGCTTTCAGATCAAAAGATAAGTCTGATTCTCATTGTTGTAATGTCACCGTTACATAGTTGTATACACTCTTACAGCTCTGCTTCATGTTTACACTGCAATTAAGGTGTTGTTTGGAAAAGCTTATCTAACGTCAAAACAAAGTTTTGAGAAAATCGGGTTTAAAGATCGCAACTTACATTATTGAACCTTTTGTTGTCCATAACTCGATTTTGTACAAATGACTTTGGTTAACCTTTCGCCATGTAAAGCCTCAATTATCACACACAAGAAAAAATACATGTGAATTACATATATCATGAGTAGACCCTCTACCGCTCTTGTTGGTCTGTTCCAAAAAATATGGGTGGAAATACATTTATGGATAAACAAATGTGCTTTATATTTCCATACTAAAGACACGCTTTACTAAGCACAAAGCCCCAACACGACACTCAAGGCTCATTCCCTAGCACAGACATGAGCCAATAAGCACTAAACACCAAAGGGTATTAACTGCAACACAGTCGGGAATTAGACAGCAAAGTGACGAATCATCGAACTGTCTAAGAAGTACAGTAACATTTAAAAAAGTCTAAGGTCCATGAAATAAACTAAATTAGTTCAAAGATGGTTGTAAACTTTACCTGAGCTATGAGGACCTTGCAATACACGTGAGACTCCTGGTGATCAACGACCTTAGGCCGTATTTTCTCTATAAAAGCAATGGCGTCCTTTGGATTAGAATACTGCTTCATGATTGCAGCAGCCAGTTCCACCAATGAGAATGGGTTGATCCTTCAGAAAACATGTAAAATAATTAATGACACTTGTGACTGAAGATTACAAAGGCAGGCTCAAAAACACATAAATAGAGTTTTTAAATTATGTTTTATGTAGACATAAATAAAAATTTATAATTCCTGAACAAAGTTATTCATAATGATTTGTTCATTTGGAAATAGAGAAAACTTTAACATGTTAGCTACCAACTACAAGTTATCTCATAATTACAAATTATTACTTATTTTGAATTGGGAACATTCTGCTAGAATACTCACTAAAAATGTAAAACATTTGGCTTGAATTACAATTCAAGAAGTCTAGTATTTCATCTCTCTGATCAGACAAACAACCTAAACCACCATTAACAAGAAGAAGCAGAATGTGCCAATTGTCATTGGCAGCAAATATACTAAAAACAAACCTTAATTTTAATTAGTGAAAGATATTAAGTGTTATAGTGCCTTTATTCGGACTTCGGTATTGAACCAAGAATGAGCCAAACGGCTCGTTCCTATTGCCTTATTCTATTCTATTGCTACAGAAAAACAGCATCTGATTTGGTCTGAAATAAACTTTGATAGAGCCACATTCATTCTATCTTTGATTCATGCCACATCACTATGTGTCCAAGTTTTGACAGTAGAAGTTGAGTTAATGCTGTGAGAAATTATTTATGCAGCAAAATCCCATGATCCTCATGTAGTCAGACTAACTTTAATTCTATATTGATGAAAAACTATCTTATCACACATTAACTACATGGTCAAATAACTAATAAATTCATCTGCTGTTTGATTCTCAACACAGTGAACTAAAGCATTGAGTTCATTATTTCAACATCATAATGATCAAGTTCATTTTTCACTGAACAAAATATTCTATAAATTATCACACATCTTTGAACAACACATTTTCATCCATAAAAACATATCCTTTTGAAAAAAAGGTAAATTAGCCAGATGAATAAAGCGCAAGTCTAAGTGAGCCAATAGCAATTGCATTTCAAGCAAGACATCTTCAAGAAAAAAAAGTTGCCTTAGTTTCAAATGAAACAAAGCATATGAGGTACATAGTTATGCCTCACTTATTTTCCATTTCAGTGATGAGGCTGGAGTAGAGGGTGAGGAGCTCCGTTCCTCTCTGCATCTCGGGGACCTTCACCAGCTTCACAAGGCCTAGTGTCAGTTGATGCCATAATCTGAAAAGAGTGTGAGAATGAATAATTTAGTAACACAAAAGTTACAATTTATTTAGAATGCAATCATAATATCCATTGCAACATGCAAAAAACCAGAGACTTATTACCCCTAGTACCATTTTCATCATGCACAATGTTCTTCATGCTCTCACACAAAACTTTCTACAACTATGGCAATAAATGAAAGCTTCCTTCAATATTTAGTATGGGAAATAAAGCTCATTGAGCATTATTTCATGAGCCACATATGGACTGCAATTGATTTTTAATAAAGTGTTAATGTAAAAAAAAGTCATTATACAAGTAAATAAATGGATTGATTCCCAACATGAGCAAATGGATTACCAACAATCCAAAGACAAGTTGCTAACAAACTTGAAAAAAAGAATTGCTTACCAGATAGCCAATATTAATAAGTCACTGCAGCTAGCTAAATTAAAAAGTGCCCAAAAAATTTAAAACAATGTTAAAAGTTTAAGAAGTTTGTTTAAAAACATAAGAAATTGAAATAAAATTTATGAGGATACCAAGTACATGTTTATGAATACAGCGGAAATTTCAAACAACTCTTGATTCAAATAAAATCAAACAGCAAAGCAATAGATTATTAAATAATTTAATTCATCCAAAATATAATTTCATTCATATCAGTGTCAAGAAATAAACAGATGTATCTTTAACAATTTTCAAAGGACAATTTAATTTTTGCTTAATTTATACTGAGAAAGTAGTGTAAATAAACTTCCTAATGAGACACAAAAATTGCAAATGTGGTTTCTAAAATTTATGTAGTAAAATTAGAAAATGTCGACAAAGTTAAATCCATGTTGAATATCTTATACTTTGTACTCAAATTTGGAGAATTTTTAAAGCATGAATGACCATTTATATTTATTAACAATGAAGGAATAGGTATAAATTATGAATTAAAATTTTTGAATACATTCCTTTCTTATAAATAGATTTATTAAACTCAGTTTCAAAACTCAGATCACAATTAATAGCACTAAGAAAAATACATTTTTAGATCATGGCTTTGATTATTTCCCTCCTTAAGCATGTAAACTTTTACAGACAGAAATTATTTTTTTTAAACTTCTATCTTTGTTTCATCCTCTATTTTTATTCAAAATATTAAAAATATATTTTGATTATTGAAATATTTAGGCTTGGTTATGATAAAATTAGGCTCAATAGTTGCAAAAAATTAGATATACATCAAGCCAAATGTGCAGGAGCATTTTCTCACATCAAATTTTTAAAACATTAAACATGCTAGTCTATAAATCTATCAAAAAATAAGTATTTTATCAAAACTAGTAATAATAAATTTGTACAAAATGATGTAATGGTGTTTAAAACTTGTTTAGAATATCAATAGCCTTCCAAATGTGCAATTTACTTCCATTACTTGTATACTGTGCATTCTCTAGACTTAAAAGGATGCTTACCAAACATAAGATAAATAAGGTTTCCAAAATTATCTGTGGTCTATTGACAGAATACAAATAAACAAAATATGTCAGGTTAATAATAAAACCTTTTCCATAAAGCCAACAAGGAAATACTAAACCACATAACTTTCGCAGACAACATCAATCAACTATATCAGCACACTCACTTTTTGTTATAAAGCTCTTCAAGCTCAGCAAACACTTTTGACAGTTCTTCAGATGATGATTCTTTTTTGGAAGCCAGATACGCTTCTACTTTTGCATTTCCACTCATGACGAATTATTTTGTCAAATTCTTCTGCAGCAGCGGTGACAGGTTTGTTTACACGCAGTGCAAATTGTTTCTGAACAGACTGTGCACGCTTGGCATGAACAATCTTGAACAGAACTGAGGGCGAGGGTATATATCAATTTCAGTCAACGAATTTAATCAATTTAGCCAAGTAAAAACTATGTACTACTTTATGAAAGTAATTTATTCAACAAATATTTTTTGTGGGGTATTGTTTAAATCTAGAAAATATGTTAAATGGAATAAAACTAAGCTTGCGGCACACAAAAATGTATTTACAAAGTTGTACAAATGCAAGCTAAACCATGATTTGGTGTAATGTTCGAACTAGTGTAATGTTTAGTTTTATGTGTGTTTGATTGTGTATCAACGTTAGCAAATACAAGTACGTAGTAGAAATTATTTGGATATTGATATATAGAACGCGATTAACAAGGTGATCACGATATATAATTGGTATAGCGTATTTTTACCAAATGATTTTGAGGAAATATTTATTTTTATCGCTAGACTATCAAAACTAAAAAAACATCAATAAGGAAATCCTTCAACAGTAATACCTCATTAGCCTCCCATATTTTAACGGGGTTAAAATGGAATAATTCTTGCAACTTTGCTCGGTCTAAGTGGTAAGGGGTCGACTTAAGACAACTTGTTCTTTGCTATCATGCTAAACGATCATTCAACAATATTTTTCTGCAACTCCACTGCAATGGCAATAAACAATGCATTGTTGTATACAACAGTAATACGTGTTAAGGAGCAAATTTGAATGTGCATTAAGCACCACAAAATTTTCTGCACACGCCTGAGAATTTTCTTACGAAATTCCAGTAATACGCAAAAAAGACTCTCTTCCATTTTTACTATAACCGCTTCGGTGGTCAAGAGGCGAGCAATTCCTGCATAGAATGTGGTTTGAGTTTACACACACCCTTCGATTTTTTCTACTTGCACTCGTTAACGACTATTTATCATAAAAAAGTTCATGTGGCACCCCTACGAGCCTTTACCTCGAGATGCGCTACAGAAAGAAGTGATCTGTCGATGGGAGCTGCATTTCAAGTCCAATGTACGGCCTCAATTGAAGAAATTCTTCCTTTATTAACGATCGATTTCACAGCCTGGTGGTGCCTTTCTACCACTCTATTTCCTACAGGTCAGTTCGCAGCTTTAAACACACTCTCGACATTACTGAACTTCTTTCATTAAGGTTGAAGGAAGGAAACTACTGAAAAATTGCAAGACATTTGTGCACCAAAAACACCATGAATAATTTGAAATTTGCTGTGGTGATGTTAATAATCTGTGCTACTGCACAGATGTGGTTGGTTTGTTAACTGCTATTGGATTGAAGCACAAGACTGCAGAACGGCAATTGTTCATAAATGGCTCGACCTCAAGTCTCAAAGCAGTGTTGCTCAACAATGGAAATACCTGTTTTTCTTTGCCTCTTGCTCACTCCATACAGAAGAAAGAAAATGACGACAATGTTGAAGAACTTCTAGACCATATAAATTACTCTGAATTTTAATAAGATATTTGTGGTGATTTCAAGATGACAGGCTTCTTGCTTGGCTTGCAAGGGGGATACACGAAGTATTCCATTGCTTATGGGACAGCGAAGCTGATAATCATCGTAAGTGTACATTGGTCCACATGAATGGAACTGCTGCCAGAAATGTTATATATTCTCAAACAGCCTCTTGTCGATTCCAACAGTCTTATTACACCTACTTCATATCAAACTCGGATTGCTAAGAGAGTTCCTGAAGGCCGTAGATTTTAGAAGAGAAGCTTATCAAGAAACTTGTCTTGTGTTTCCAAAACCGAGACTAAAATCAAGGTAGGGGGAAAGTACATTTGTAGGGTCCCGAGTAAACGGTTGGCGGTTGCGTTGGGGTGTAGAGACTCGGAAATATCGCAGCCACCGTGGTCGAGTGGTCTGCACCCCGTGTTCTGTATCGGGTCTCTGCTTCATGTAGAAAGACCGCGGGTTCGAACCCGGCCATGGACACGAGTTGTTTCTCGTACGCCGCGCCGTGCACTCAACCCGTTAAGCACTCAACTCCCCGCCCATGAAGACGCCCATCAACCTCCCGGGATCGTCGCATGGAGCTCACCATCACCCTTACTCTTAGAATGTTAACCTTAAGAATTTGAAAAACCAATGTACTAATGTCTATGTACTGTGTACTCGATTGGAAATAAAGATTGTTTTTTAAATTAATCTACAGTCTCTACAGGGGCTCTCAGGGTGGTAGAGTTATTACATGGTGCTGTCATGCAGAGTGCATTGGTTGGGATCGTTTGCGTCTGCTTGAATCAATGGTAAACCTGTTGGTTGTTTCACAATTTAGATTTACTATAGATAGAAATAATTTGAGAACAAAATATTTAGAATTTACCAATAATATCGAAAGAAAATAAGTGCTGGAGCAGTTTTGCAGCACCAATAATCAAGCCGCCAATCTTGGTTCCTGTATTCGACCATTAGTTATAAGGCCATTAGTCCACCTATAGTTGCTCACTCATATAATATTAATGCAAAGTTTCGTTACTAAGAAAAACATTTTGTGACGAGCAGTGAAGAAACGAAGTCAAAGTGCTCCAAATGTCTGGACAGGTAAAATAAAAACGCTGTGAGTATCATCCATTGTTTAATTATCTGAGCTTTATCCCTCCTATATATGCTTAATACATATCTTTGGTAATATCTACAGTAGTCTAGGTTGAATTCGAGTGATTGAACTCAAGCAACCTCTGACGGCAGGTGTAAAAAAGAACTATACATCATAAGGTCCTAGGCCGTCTTGCTCATGAGCCGGCCTCATCACTAGACTAAGTAGTGAGGGACAGGTGCTCGTCCTCCTAGTAGTTGGTCTCGTATGTAACTTTTCATGTAGCTTTGTGGCCATAAAATATGAAACTGGAAACGAGAGCATGAACCGAAGTTCGTAATCGACGGTCATAACACAACTTCAATAGGACGTCAAAGGATTCATGATGTTCTGTTCTTTTTGAAATTATTTGCTACGCTTGGTAACATTAGAGCTCTCATCAAAAATGGAACAAAAGTGATCTCAGTCTCTGTCCGATGCATGCTAATAAAAGTGGCTTAGATTTATACATCTAATCCTCAAAGCAGATTGTCACTAGGCATTACATCAGCCACTTCCATACAAAGCTGCGTTTTCCTCGTGGGTGGGGCATGTGTGTCGGAACTGAATCAAGTTATCTTTATTGACGTATTAATTTGTTCAAGATATTCAATATTTTAAATATTGATATTCAAATATTTCTTTCAGTTTTTGGATACAACAAAAAATACTTGGTGGTATATGAGCAATAGAAAAAAACTCTTTCTGAGCAGAGGGATATTTTTAACAGAAATCAACACAGATGCCATGCAAAATGGTCACCTAAAATTTAGTCACGATACTGTAGGTAGTTTTACTTTTGAAACCATGAAAAAAAGAGTAGGAGTGATAATAGCATAAAACTAGCAAGGCTGTGAATGAATTTTAATACTTGAAGAGTACTTGGCGTTGGTTCATAGGCATTACATCCATTATTTTTCAGTACAAAGCCCTTAAGTAATGTGTTACATATCTCTGACTCGTTTCCAACTCCATCCTCGGTAGAATAATTTTTTCATATTAGATATTTTTCATTACGTTTGCCCGTCACCAAACGGTCATGGTAAAGTCGTAAAGTTTAGCTGGCGGAATTTGTGTTATATATAAATATAATTCAAATTTTGTAGGAAATGATATAAACTATCTTGGTTTCATATAGACATTAATTCATATATATATACAGCTTTCCAAAAAACTTTGCATCATCAATGTAGTCTGAGAGTAACAATAGTCAAAATACAAATTACATTGACAGGACGACCAGAGATTTCGCTTGCATACGACACATACCTTGAAATCATTATTTTAATCACATAATGTATAGTGAAAACACTCGTTCTTCTATCGTTTGGTGCACGTTCTCTTTTTCTCCATAGGATTTCCTTGACCAGCAACGATGACAAAACTGTTGGCTATATTAAAAGTAGCACCTGGCAAAGTGAATGTGGGCACACCAACACGTGAGTGACAACATATTCATCTAAAAATACTCTCAATATCAATTGCGATCGTACAAGTACCGTTGACACCTTAGCGCTGTTCGTTACAATCACACTCGTGGCTTATCATAAGTCTAATAGTATGTTGAAACATCCACTAGAATGGTTAGCTGAACTTTTTTCTCTCACACTGCTCATTAGTATCAAAATATGACTCACAAAGTTTACAGAATTCGGATTTAGTGTCTGAAATGTTGGTTTAGGGAAATTTCAGACATATTCAGAGCATGAGTAAAAAAACAAGCTACAACCAGGAAATGAAAGTTCATTACGACCCCACCCAAGCTCAAAGTAAACAGTTATCGATGAATAAACTACAAACATCCTCAAACTCTATTTCATAGGCAACCATGTCAATGACACCAGACTATAGACATGAACTACGGCGCAAGTTTCTGGTCTTGCTCCGTAGCTACCAGCTCCTAGTTGAAAACGCATAATTTTTAATAAAAGCGGTCCAAAACTTGTCTCTTTTGCAGTCTCTTCACCTGAATTTGGCATCTCTCTTTCCTTTGTGACTCTTTTCTATACATTATATATCTGTCCCTAAAACAAGCTTTAAACAGTGTCGATACATTAGTTACATTCTCAGAAATTATTGCCCAGTATATTACTCCTCTTTGTCTAAATAAAATGAACTTAATACTCCTGAAATGAATGAATACTCCTTTAATACTTTTCGTTCCAGTTTCATGAAATGGTTTTGTGATATTGAGCAGAATTAGCTGAGGCCTTTGAAAGAGAATCTTACTCTCTCAAAATAATTCCATCACAAAATGTTATCGATGACTAACGTCACTCAAAATGACGAGTGAGGAAGTTTTCTTGCACGACTGATTATTGCTAGTGACAGTTTTGCAACGCTTTAGCGTATTATGGAAATCTTAAACATGTAAGACATCATTAAATCATTTTTGAAAAAGTGCATGAAGCAAAAACGGGTAATTTACAAGCAATTGGAAAATGGGAAGTTATACCACGAAAAGGTTTTTAGTTCGTTTGCTTTCAGATTAAAAAAACGTCATGGATTGTGTCTCTAGAGAGCTGATGCAATTATTCTGCAGCCCCAAATTTTAGAAATTACCCAGAAACAAGCGCAGTGAGGATAAATTTGAACGCAGCGAGATCTTACAGCAGAATTTTATATCTCAGTTTCATTATAAAAGTGATGTGAATTAACGATCATTAACATTTTCGGCATTTTGCCTCTATAATGAGTATTGGGTTTGTGTAAAAGTAACCCAGATGTAAAGTTCTTCAAAGAGTATGTTAGTTTTCTACTTTCTCTACAGCTTTAATGAAGACTAGAACGGAAAACGTCAGATAGATAAGTAATAAAAGCAATAATTCGGATTGCATAGTAGATATGAGTGAGGAAACTGTCACAGGTTAAGAGTAGCCATAAATCTAGAGAACAAGACTGTGTATGAGAATCTTTCATTTTATACGTTCCTCTGCGCCATGAGAGAACCCTTCGACATATAGCCATGCACTTCACGTGAAAATGGTTTACTGTTACGTAATTAATACTGTCAGGTTGCATCGAGAGCTGGTAGGCAACGAAGCAAATCTACTGCAAGCTAAAGTAGAGTAAGAATTTTGGGAAAATAACTGCTTCCCAAATTTGAAACTCTACTACTCTCTTTGGTACAAAGCCATCTAAGGTAATTTGGGTATTTCTACATACAATAGCTAGTGCATGTTCTCTATGCAGTATATATGTACCACTATTTCACTAAAATATTTTACAGCCTTATACTCTAGTGAAAGCTTACCGCCTGCCTTTATAATGCCACCAGAACTCTAAAATGCATCCTATGATGAACTCAAAAAAATAAGCTTGGCTCCAATACCAGTCACAGTGCAATTGCATATGATTTGATCCCACCATCTACTTATGAAAATGGTTTTTCGTGCACAAGACATGATGAAAAACAGCTTCAAAATCATATTGTACGCTTAGAACACAGCTAAACAACCACGTCGTTGTCGCCATTACATCGAGTGACTCGGCGCAGTCCATTAAGTGGCTTCTTCAATGTTAGAGATACAAGTGGCAGCCATAGCAATTCGTCACAGCGCTGCCCTATTCCACGAATTAAAGGCTAACGACAGCTGATTCAGGTCAAAGATTTCCGCCTTACCCCCTCCTTTCTTTCAGCAAACTCTCCGACAATGAATCCAGCTTCATGATTCAACAGATTATGGATTTAAGAGACCGATAGGCAGTTAACATTTCATTTGAAAAGGAGTACGAGTATTTTTAAATTATTTTGAAGTAATATGAAATGTGAAAATTTATTTTAAACTGCTCTATATTATCTGTACAGCCGGACTTTGTTATCGGAAAGGATTCGAAAAAATAGAAAGATTTAAAACATCGTTACGTAATGCCCAAGTTCTAGTCTCTATAAATAGCTGAGCAAGTATTGTGGAATACAGAGGATACCTAAATAACTTTTCGAATATCATTTTCAACTCAATACTAGTAGTATAAAATGAATTATTTTTCCTGCACAGAACGAGATATCTCCGTCATACTGAAAGGATTTGACATTTCTTGGGAACTCTCATCAATTTTTAAATTTCTGTCAAAATTAAAATTATGGGTTCCCAACAGGCGATGTACACCCAAATTTCTCATGGCAAACGGACCACCTGTGTCCTTTCTGATAATGCTGGAAATTAACAATTTAAAGTTGGAGCTAGAATAAGGCTTAAGTATTTCACTGAAGGCGAGTCGTTGTAGGTAGTGCTCCTTGAACTAAAGTCAAGAATCTTAATGCCGACTGTAAACATAAAAGTAAGCTGGAGAAGGTGGAAATCTCTGTCCTTTACCACCTACAGGTAGAATTTTCATCATGGTGCTACTCTATAACTCTATGTTTTCACTACACACACGGGCAGATTACACTAAGCATTGGCTAGAAACAGGACAGTAGTAATAATGTTATTATATTCTCTTGAAATGAAATTACACTTAACTTATAAACCACCTCTCCATTTGGTACCAGGAAAAAGGGGAAAGAGAGCTTAGCTCTCACATCATTGATAACAGAAAACATGTCTTGAAACGAGACTTGCTCGACATAGTTTATCTGCATTTCCTGACGTTCTCTCATGTGAGTATCTCAGGAACAAAAGTTGACACAGCTCATAATGAGCTAGCACGGTTCGAGAACATAATAAGATTATTAAAGCAAAGTCCTGCGTCCTGAACTAGCAGCACTACAAAGCACGGGAACACCTATACACAGCTAGGGTAGGCTGGACATTGACGGCACAAGGTTACTTATCGATCTACAACGGCTCACTCATTATTTGGGTTCTTACATGGCTATTCATCCAACGATTAAACAAATAAAACTGAATCAAGCTCAATTTTGTTGACGCTAGCTGAAGCGAAATGCCTGGCGAGCTCCACTTCAGTTATGCTAAGACTGATGAAGCATGCAAGTTCCACTGGGTGCTCGGTTTATTCTTAGGAACCTTTGTACAATGCAAGCACAAACATATGAAGCCTGTTGAACTCAAGAAAAATTCAGCATCTGCCAACTCAATTCACCAGTTATACGAAAATATAGAACCTTGCACACAAATATAACAATGCTATAACCATTTCTAGTGCATTACTTATCACCTTATACTAGGACCTTCAACAGTTAATGAATATTGCACTATATATTCTTATTTACAGACTGATGATTTCGATAACAATGCTGCTGCTCCACAGATAGTTAATCAGAGAGCGAGAGAGACAGAGAGAGAAACGGAGATTTTATGATTATAAATGGTGAAAGGTTTATTCCTTCTGATCAACAAAATTAACTCACTTCAAAGAGAGAATTACGGTAAATAATCATCTTTTCATATTAAAATTTATTAGAATTTTGTATAAGAGCCCCTAGCGTTTGTGTTTTAAAAATCCGCACTTACTAACATTTTGATAGCGGTTATAGTGGCTACAGAAGCACGAAAGAAGCATCAAATTAAATAGAATAGAAGAGCTGCAAAGTTGAAGTGTTTCAGTTGAGTCTCACCAGGTGAGAAGAGAGGGGCAGCAGCAACATTGTTTCTTTTACGAGTGTCAACGAAAACGAAGAGCCCCTCACTGAGGCTCGTCTACACATACCTTTCGTCCAACTAATTTTGAATAAATAGATATCCGTACTGAGTTTTCACAAGGAAAATTCAATAGATTTGTTGAAAATAGCATGGACTATTGCCTTTCATGATACGTTGTATGACAGATTTCATGAATCGAAGGCAGTTTGTAAATGATTTTTTTTTCATTCCGAATGAAATCATCTCCCATAAGAGAGATGTACTTGGTTCGAGCCCCGGCTGAAGAGGTAGGTGCACCGGATTCTCGTGTTCGAAGCATCTTTTTGAGTGTTTGAAGATGCATGGCAGTCTGTTGCTTTGCTTTACTGCACCTGCAATGGTAAATAGATGTCTCATTGACATATCTTGGAAACAAAAATTTATTAACAATTTAACCCAAAAAATCTAGCGCTTAAGATACCTATACAATTAACAATACAAATACCATGCAGATAGACCAGAATATATAATAGAAAATATGCAATTCTGTTTCCGTTCAGAACAAGTTTGGTCCAGCATATTTACCTTAGATAGAGACACATTCACGCAATTTCAATCAACGTAGTAAGTCTCGTATGACTTCCTCCGAGAATTTAAATAAAATTTCAATATCCGTACACATATCAGCTGAGTCATACATTTAGTCTGATTGAACTGACATAAAATTTGAAGTTCACGGACAAATGCTTATCTTCTGAAGTAAGAAACATGGGCAGAACTAATTTTTCTCAGCACATCGATTTTAAGATATTTCCGATAAGTTACCTTGCCTAATTTCAAGGTTGCCTATGAACTGACCTCCAGACCCTATTTTTATTTATTTCAGTTTTGAAACTAGAGATTCATTGCATTTACGCTTGAATGTTATTTACGAATCACCTTTGGAGGCTAAAAAATATCCCAAATATTTTGGCTCAAAGGTCTTCGCTTATGAAAAATTCGTATTCACTGACGGAATTATTTTGACAAAAACAGGGAAAATTTTATTTTCAAATCATTAAGTATGGGCTTTCGGCGTTCACAGACACACACACACATTGTCTCAAGTAACGTTACTACGAGATGAACTGGTTTCAGTACCAACTTTTTCATGAGAGACAACGGTGGACGTGCGTGATTGATGCCTTTACTTTAGACGGCATGTGACTTGAGTAGCAGCCCAAGAATGGATCAAACATCTTGTTTCTAATGCCTTATTCTATTCTAGACCAGAGTGTGCGCTAAAGTCCCTCATGTGATCGATCTAAGTCATAAAACAGGACTTGGTACCCGCAACTCCTTTGTCCTTGCAAAAATGAACTCTTATAAGAAACTCGAATAAAAACAATTTTGGAAAAAAAGTTGTGAGGCATTTCATCAATGGTAAATATTTTCTAGGTGGAAGGCTCATGCCTTCATAAAATTCACTAGCCTAAATTTTTTTGTCTCATAAACACAACAATTTAACAGTAAACTTGCAGTTACATGCAAGAGATTGAACAGCTGCTTCAAATGGATTGAAATTGCATATAAGCTTTAGGTCTGCATTCACTTGTCACCGCTGAAGTTTGATTCCTCAGTGAAATCATCAGTGGCTTGAATCAACAGCGATAAAATTCTTCAAAATGTGAAATACAATACGATTTTTGTCGTCAAACATATATATTCGCTTGGTAAAAGTTTTCGGGTATGCATAGAATGTTGAAAAAGCATGCAATAAATAAAATTGACATACTCTCGATTTCACCGTATTCACTGCAATAAATGTGATATATGAATCATTGCCTTAAATACAATTATCAAAATGAAATAAGGTATTTGAATGTTCATGCCAGAGTGGAAAATAGCATGCGAATAACACAGAAATATGAAAATGTCAGTAAACAAAAGGAAGAAACCTCGTGCTCCAGGAAGTGCAGTCTGGAAACGCGAGAAACGACCGATTGGCTTCACAAGCGCAGCCATGGCGTTTTGTAAGTTATTATAAATCATGCATCACGAGTAAATTTTGAGTAATCCCGACCAAAGTAAAATGAGTTAACCTTTTTTATCTGGAAGAGAGGTACGGTTAGACGATAAGGTATGGACTTCAACTGGGCGATGAGCTACACCTCTATAATGAATAATGCAGCTAGGCATTTTCAGCTTCAGGAAAGTAAAACATATCTTTCGCATTGCAGTAGGAATCACTTAATAGTACAATTATTCAAATTAGGAAGCCGTTCCATTCTGTTTCTATTGCTTTGAAAAAGTGACGGGACTACGTTTCAAGTTTGGCTATCGAGAGAAAGCTATCAGAGATGATGTGAGAGGCATGAGCTAGGATACGGCGAAATATAAAAGCACAAAGTATTTTTATTCTACTACATTAGTCTAAATGATGCAGAATTCTTCAACTTACCAATGTGCCTGGAGCGTTGCCGATGATGTACGGAGTCGACAGCTGCGAACAATTACGCACAATTTGTATAAGCAATGGCAACCCGAAATAATTGAACTATCACTAAAACCACAGTCTAGCTTAGCTAGCAAAAAATCCCCTTCCACGGGAGCAAAAATAAAAAATCGCTTCACATCTCAAAAATTCATTCCATATTACCATGATCCATAAGAAATAATAGGTATCGGGCAATACGCAATCAATATCATTTCATTAAGTGGTAGCGATATGAAAATTTTCTTTTTTTATGTTGGTATAAATTAATTCAAAGATGACACTCGAAATAATCTTTATCCACGATTCATGAACCTCCATATCACCTCGAATATTTTGCATACGTGAATGTCGCCAGATCTTTTACTCTCAAGCCAAGTCAAACGTTAAGTTGATTTGAACACTGGTCTGATTGTACTCGGTTGGATTCGGTAATAAAACAAGCAATGCAATCAACATCGAATTTCTTAAGGGATTGGTGCATCTTTTAACGAAGTTCAATCAAAGTCTAGGTGTAAATCCAAGCCCACATTAATTTGAAGTATTTTTGCAAACTAATATGGAAAGGTTTCTCATCATATAGCTATGGTTAGCCGAAAAATTGCAAAGGGCTTGATTTAAAATTCAGTTTTCTCTCAGGTATTCCCAATGCCCCAAAGAAATAACGTATGTCACCACTAAAACTGTTCGAAAAGCTTTCAAGTTCTTTAATTTGAGAGTGCAATCTAAATGCATGAAAATGAGCCAACATAAGATACCGTCATGTTCGGGTGCAAATGACAGATAAGAAGGTTTCTAATTCATGGAAATATTACCTTTGTTTTTTATTGAATTGAAAAGGATGATTCGCCTTTTGTTGATGCATACTCGTAAACTTGTCCATCCAACTTTAAGGGTAATATCATCAAAATTAAATATAACCTATGACTAGCTCGCACATCCTTACCACAAGACGCCCAACATTTCATGATGTTTGTTAGGTCTTTATTCAATTTTTGTCAAAGTTCAACGATGAGTAAAATTTTTTGTTTTAACTTGTTCAGGAAGACCAAGCGGAATACCAAAATTTCGAGTGTCATCACCTTATAAGCATTGTTATTAAATTGCAGACAGATTTACGGAAAACAGAATTCATTGATGTAAAACATGCCCACAACAATGAGCTGAGTAACAGCATGCAGTAATGTGCAGTGGTTTCCCACAGATCAAATTTTGGCAGGGTAATCTCAGACTTTGCAATTTGATATCCAATTCAGGTGTGGAATTCGTAGAACAATCGGCAAGCATTGAAAGACAAAGTAATAATTTTTATTGACGAATTGAATACATTTAAAGAGTATTATATCATATTAACTGAGTTAGTTAATTTAATCGAAATCGTTTACGAATTCACAGTAATTTTATTTATGCAACTGTCCGAAGACTCTCCTGCAGCGTTGTTGAATTATTGCACGGCTGAAGAAGCGAATTGCTCCATTCCGCTACATTAATTTTCTTGAATGAAGTATTATTATCAAAATCAATTGAGAAAAGGTAAAGAATTTGTGGCAGAAAGACTAAGATTAAAATATTCAAAGATGCTAATCCATAAACAATAACTTTTTAGAGAAAAGAAGCATGCAGTAAAGTTTCAAAGACCGGGAAGAAAGCGTCGGAGGGTTACCTAAACCACTCCATCTTCCACAAAAAAGTTAAAGACAGGAGTGTGTGAAAACTAGCACAAAGTTAAGAGCAAAGAGATAAAAAAACATATGGTATAGGTTTGCATGCAGACTATGCACCTGGAACTGTTGCACCGGGTACGCGCCCACCATCGAAGGTGGCTGCTGGAGTTGCGCCATCTGACCAGCGGCAGCAGCTGCGGCCGCTGCAGTTGGTATTTGGGGCTGAGGAACTCCTTGCCAAGCCGCTGCTGTCGGCACTCCTGCCATGCCTGCCATCCTAGATTACAAAGAAACAATGAGTTCTTGCGAACGTAGTTGAACATAATCAAAAGAGATACAACACCTGGAGTACAGAGACCATACAACACCTGGAGTAGAGAGGTGTTTGCGAGTATGATAGTTCGGCAGAGTTGGACGTTCTATGATATCTGCTCAACATATTTTGGTTTCCAGTATTAAGTTGGACCACATGCACAAACGGAAAAGGCGGGTAGTGTACGGCAAAGACGACTACGTAAATGCTGTTTGAATCTATATTCTGTTGCAAGCCGAACATTATTTGGTTCCTAGTCTAGAGAAGTGGTGTCGGAAAGTAAATTTCCTAACTTCCAGAACAAGAAGTGTTCTGTTTTGAGCATTGCATTGGCCTGAGAGGAATGAGATAAACTAGTAGAAATAAAAATAAACAATATGACTTTCGTAGATTCGACAGCGTGGAACTAAACAACATAGTTGCTTTGCCCGAACCCTGTGTTATCTAACTTTCTTAAGATTTCCTCAGATTTCAACAATTCAATTAAAGATGTACTGTAAAAAATTCGAATAGCGATAACGGAGGGAAGTTGAAAACTTTTCAATTGCGATTCAAGCGATTGAAAAGTTTTGCCACTGGGAAATACATGAACATTCAGTTGATCAAGACGGAACTCCGAAAGCATTTGAAATACAGAAACGATGAATAAAGGAAAAGAACACATTACCTTCGACCAGACATGGGGTACGGGTAATTTTTCATCCACTGCATAAGCTAAACAATGTCGGTGTCCGACTTGTTTGAAGGGAGTTTGAATTTCTACTAAAAAAAGCCCTTTCTACTATATATTAAAATAATTTTCTCTGTCAACAGGACAGTAGCTCAGTGCTCAATTAGAGGCAGCCCTCAGCTAATCCTGCCAGACGTTCCATAGTCCATGTCCAAAATCGAATATAAACATAGCTTATTTTTGTTCGTTAGCGTGTCTCGAGCACCTAAATATTTCAGAGGCCCACCAAAAGTGTTGCAGTACAGTTGCTTATCCATAGTATTTAATTGTATGTAATGCTTTATCGAACGCCTTTTGAGCACTCATCCTTATCGCTGGTGAAATACGTAGCATTTCGTCAAGCATAGGATACGCAAGAGTTTTTTGCTTAGAGGCTTCGTAGTTAAGGCTCCTTTACTTTCGGAAAACCTTCTCTTGGGAATAGTGACGGGCAGCTGGAGATATCACTTGTTTGTATACATCAATCATCACAAGAGAAGGCTACCTTTAAGCTATGAACCATCACAACGTACACAGGAGTCACACACTCGGAAATGTAAGTGAAAACCTGTTGAAGTGACATTTTCATGAATTTTCATTTACTTGACTATTCCAGAAGATTTCAATTTCAGAACGTTTTTCATACTGGTACTTTTTTTGTAACTTAATTCTTATTTCCTTCCGTCATGAAGTAAGACCTGAAGTTGCTTTGGTAAGCATTAAACGCCTCTCTTTATTACTGAGACCGGTTTCACGTGTCTTGATTATGAAAAATAAATGTGCCCCATTTGATTATACTGATCACGGAACAGAACAATACATCTTTTTGTTGACGAGTATTAAGTTCTAAATTGGCACAGAGAAGCGTATAATTGTATATATGTTCACCCAGCTCGCTCTAATGACGCAAGTTTTGAGCGCTGATCAAAGGCTTGCTCAAACTTTCAGAGCTCTAACATGCATTTATCTATTAATAATGCAAAGGGAAAAGTCGAGCACGATTCTGTGAAAGCCTTGGAAATATTCCACTAAGACTATGATATAATGTTAACGATAGGAATATCATGTTTCCAGCATTATGAAACACTCGTTTTATCACTTCCAAGAGCATGCTTTTGGCCAAAAAAAATTGCTCTGTTTCAAAAAGAAATTTGACATCGACAAAAAACAAGACGGACTTTCAAGTCAGCTTAATATGTTAATAACTCGATAAAGTACAATTCTGGCTCAGCTTTTGCAACATTCCTGCAAGTAGAACATGCTTCATGGAGACAATTTAATTTGGTTATTGGTGAGAAAACAATTCTTCGTACAAATAACATGCTTCCATGAAAACGAGGCGAACATAAGAATCTAATGCAGCTTCCAAAAACACTTCTGCTACAGAGATCATGCTAAAAGGGTACTGCTACACTGAGTGTTAGACCATCAAATTGCCACGTGTTTTCTGTGGTAGGAAGTCTTAATAAAGTTAACGAAGCTTCTAAAGTTCGATTGCAACAAATTTGTTAGACAATTATATTTTAAAGCGTTTGCTTCGATTATAGCGATGCTTCCAAGGAGCTCAAGTGTAGTCGAAGTGACGTTTCAGTTACGTTAAAATCATCAAAAGTGATATTCGTGACACAGCACAAGCTCCATCTCAGCTCTTGAAATTATTTCAAGTTTCGATGATGAGTAACTGCTGTGGAAAACACTGCGCCATGCAAACACTGAGGACTTAATTCTGTTCGATTCCTTAAAAACGTTACATCTCTAAGGATTTTTCACAGGTGTTCGTGTCACCACCGTTTCTAAGTGCGGAGGAGTGCATTTTGTACATTCATAACACGATGTTTCCAGTTCATAAATATTTAAGCAGTTTCAAAAGAACGCTTTGTAATCAATAGCCATGGAACATACAAACCGCACTGACTGTATTGAAGGCGGAATTTCCAGATCCTGAAAATTCTGCAGAAACTTCAAACACATTCCGCAGATAAGTATACAGTTGAGTTTCATGCACAATACAGAAAGTTAATCACGCATTAACAACACAAAAACTCTTATGTATTAAGGGAATTTATTCCTAAGGCCGCATATCAGATGTCAACAAACGTAGATAAGAGAAATCGTCCTACCCCTGCTGGTATCCATACTGGCCGTACGTGAAGCCCTGCATGCCAAGGAACTGCTGGCCCTGTACTTGTGCGGCAGTGGGATATCCCTGAGGATACCAATATCCCATTTGGCCAGCCGGATAGTTGTAGGGATATTGTGAGCCAGGGAGAGGCTGCAAAGACAAGCATTCGGACACATCTGTCAGCGTCTGAAATGCACAGAAGAGAAAGAGCCTGACACCTTAGGATCTTAACGGCTGCAGGCGCAGCCGTGCGCGCTTGTACATGTGGCATAGCAACATAAACATGTTTACCTAGCTCCGATCTGCAGATAAGATGGATGAAAACGATTAAAATGTGAAATCTATCTTCTGAAAGACACCTGAGACTGATAAATAAGCATAAATCCATCACATCAGTTGTCTAAGAAAAATCTACTAGCATGTGTCAAGAAGAACGCATTTATTATGTAAGGAATGGGGTACACGAAACTAATGGCATGATAAGTTTCCTGTGAACGATGAGTATGCCTGAAGAAGCGTTAGCACACTGGTCATCTTTTATGAGGTACTGACTGTACTAAAACAACACACTCCAGCCAGCAAAGCTTGTACTGCTTATTCATGCAATGAAAAAATTTCCTATTTTTCGAAAATTACTGCGATAAATTGACTGAAGAACAGCGTTCCTAGATACAAGCTTCGAGAATAAAACCTCAGACCTTATTAGCCCACTAACGGTATTAAGGCTTTATTACTTCCATGGATCAGAACAACTATCACACAAAGAGAGAGCTATCACTACTAATGGGAGCCAGAAATTGTTATTGGAACGATGCATCACGTTTCGGGTTATGATCGAAACGAACAGCAAGTTAGAGTCAGAAGAAACCTTCCTTTTTTACTTGGCATGGATTTGATTCAATGACATTGAAATTGCAAGCTTCAGCTCCCTTTCATCACATCGAAGTCTTTCTAATCTGAACAATTGCTCCATAATATCAACTTTTTCGGGGAAATAACATATCAGTATTATAATTCATGAGAATTTTTATAGCAGAATTTACCTTTTAGAGATCGAGACAAGCAATGAAGTAGCGAGACAAGCAATGATAGTAGCGAGACAAGCAATGATAGTAGCGAGACTAGCAATGAGA
>VCRD01000015.1:124367-189088 GCA_006783055.1 Trinorchestia longiramus
GAGAATCGTAGATGCAAGAATAAGTTATGGATATCGCGGGGGGGAAAATATTGAGAGAACGTTAACGTAGAATGGCTTTCCAATACAATAAGCGTTAATAAGCAGTACTTTAAGGTTCGGAGTGCACTGTGCACTTAGCAGGATGTATTACTGAGTTAGTACAGCAATTTGTCATACTAATTTATGGGTCTAGAACACACGCCACTTTCAGTAAGAGAATATCTAGCTTATCGTAATGTCTATTACTGTTTCCACTGATTTACTTGTTTCTATTTGAATTATTTTTTCAAAATTTATAGTAAGAATTACAGTGAAGCTACTGCAGAGACAATAAATTAAGGCTGAAATTTGTAGGGATAAACTGAAATAGCGTTGTGAAGTTATGCTAAAAATTTGAACTCAGGCACCTGGACGTTTTTTGCAATCCGATCTAAATTTAACAAGTTCCCTATTTTTCCGTCATACAACATGAATTATTTTTCTTTTTCTCCTAGCACGAATATTTCATTCAGTATTTACTTAAATTCTTACGTCCATTCTCACGTATAGTGCGATTAAGACAAAAGAGCTCACTGATAAATCTCTCGTTTGAGTCTTTGTGTTTCTTCAAGAGTGTGAAACTAGCTAAGATTCAGCTACCCGCACGAAATTTCCAAGTATTACAGTCCTGACCAGGGCGCTACATGGACTAGTTTTCGAAGCCCCAAATAAAACCGACATTGAAGAAGACGAAGCATTACAGTAAACTCATTGTCCATTTAGAATTCAATGAATATCTATTCTACGGCTAATCACTCGAAAATGCTAACCTTACACTCGGGACAGGGACGAGTATGATAGTTGCACCTGCAAACACTTACCATGACCTGTGTGGTGACGGGAGTGTTGTTAGGATCCCCTGATTCTTTCCCCCACGAGCACTTGACGGGCTGACCGTTGATCTCGTTGTTGTGAACGGACACGATCGCGTGAGTGGCGCTCTCTTTCGTCGAGAACCTGCCAAACACGAACTGTTAGAGGCACGTAGAGGCTAGGTTAGGTCTTTAGAGGCACAGAGTTAGGTTCAAAATAGGTGGTAAGATTCCAGATGGGTCATCAGACATACGTAGGTTTGACATAAAAAGTTAGAAATGGGTAATTGGTTAGGAAACCAGAATATATTTTTCTCATTTTTTTGCTCAGTATATTCAAGTTCATCAGCGAGATTTCTGAACAAGATTAGGTTGGAATTGTGAACGATACTAGAACAAAACTAAACTAGAGCAAGATGGTACTAGAGCATGAACTTGTTTCTCACTTAACTATTTTCCACTAATTACAGAACTTTTACATATTTTAATAACTTATGACATGTCTAGCAGTAACTATTTCTTGAAATACTTCCATTTGTGTACAATATTCTGCTTCATTGAATGAGTTACCTACTTGATCACCGAGAGAACATTCAGCTGGAAATAATTCTAAACAGGAAACAAGTGAAATCATTATAAAACAATGTTCACCTTCCTCCAACATACACTGAAATTTTCTTAGTGTATGACTAGAGCGATTTCAAAAACAGAAACTCAAGACATTGGTTTACTTATGCCAGAAATTTGTTGAAACTAACCTCTAGAAGTGCTTACGATGAAAGTTTTAAATATATTTTGTACAATGAACATCACTATGTAATGAACTCTCAGTCAAATCATCTTTATTACTGACCAATGCATGCAGTCAGATGGTCAATTTAACAGATTTTCTTCATTACTACAGAAAATGAACAATTTTATCAGTAATATGAGGGCACAGGTTGTGGTGATGTACCTAAAAAGGAATTAATCTAACTAACTGCAGCAGAAAAAAGGAAGGAATTGCGCGATCGGATCAGTTTCAGGATGAGTTGTATAAGAAAAATTAAGGGATAGGCATTTAATGCTTACCGAACAAAGGCGTATCCCTTATCCTTGAAAACTCGAATTTCTTGGATGCTGCCATATATGGAGAAAGTTTTCTGCATGAGCTCCTCTGAGAGTCCGTTCGTTATGCCACCACAGTACACCGTGCAGTTCGTAGGAGACGATTGGTTGTAGACGTCATCGAAGGTCAGCGGTTTTTGGTTCGCTAGAAAAGACAATGCATGAATTTCTTAGTAGTGATGGTGAGTTGTTGGAGAAATCAACAGATTTAGAGGGAAACAACAACAAAAATAGGGTCTGGGTTAACTCGACCCAAACGAACACTGATTCAAACGCATCAATTTTTCAATACGATGGAAAGCTAGCAAAAGAATTTCACAAACGTTAGGAAAGAAGGTAGGAGTGGAGGGTTCAATGGACAGTCAAGTTACTAAATGATCACAAAATAATGGTGAAGTGAAAGATTTAGAGATTTAATAACAATAAAGTTAGTGGATTATATACTATGGTACATCGATGACCAGTTATGATGAAAGAGATTTTTACATCTGCTCAGATGCTCATGGAAGAGTAGAATAAAACTGATTAGTTATTTTCAGAGGAAATATGTTAGCGAGTATGAGTTTTGTACACATCCTAAGGGAAGGATATTTAATTTATTACCCGTCCGTCCTGGGTTATGAGGCCACTGCAGTGGGATTTTAATGACAATTTAGGAATGTTTGGAAAGTAAGTTAAAAAATAATATTGAACCCCTATCAAGGCCATGAATATACTTTCGGAGGGAGATGATTTTTGGAACATTTGAGAGTAATAAAAAAATATGTAGGTAATTCAAGATGCTTTTAGCTTATAAGGAATAGTAACTGATTACCCACCTGCCAAACAGAGCAAGTGTAAATATTTTTTAGAAGTTTTGAATGGAAGGTAACTAGGAGCAGGAATACTGATGTATGACTTGGAATATGTTAGAGATAGTAGACCTAGACGGAGTTTTTAAGTTACGAAAGAAATGAGCAATGAGATTTGAACGTCAATGCAAGTTATCAGGATTAGGAATTTTAATCAAATTTGGAAGAGTTTACATGACTTATGAATGTGATAAAAAACCTGAATTAACTTTGAAAAATGAAATTCAATCAGTGCTCAGTGTTTTTTTCTTCAAAAATGCAGTTAAACTTTACACTGAGAAAATTGCACTGGAATGTCAGCATGGGGATCATACACAAAGATAAATACAGAAAAACCTCAAATAAAACAGAAAATAAACTGATTTGGGGTTTGGCAAACGTGTGAAAAAAATCGTAAAAATCAAATGGAAAATGCTCAGACGATTAATTGAAAAACATTCTTCATCACACCAGAAAACTTGAAAGATTCGAGTAGTGGAAGTGGTGTGGTAGGAGTTATTGAAATCAGGTGACTAAGTACAACACAGGGTTGGAAAATAGTAATATTCATATCAATAATATGGTATTCTCATGTGAGCAACAACTAGTGTGAGAAGCAAGCAAATGAAGGTTTTTTTTTAGAAAATTTTCAGATATGAGAAAGAGTTGAATGTTTGAAGAAAAATAGAAAAAATAACTTACATCCCTGAAACGATACTACTTCCTCCGTAAATGTCTGTAACAATGAAAATGAACACGGTTGGTTTTCATGCTACATTAAACGTTGAACATGTGCTTGCAGGTACATCATAGTTTTGTCATCAGACAATTGATAAGTAAGGGTACCTGATGAACATTTCGCTCGCGAAGGAAGAGACGGAAAGATAGTGAGGGAAAAGAGGGAAAGATAGTGAGGGAAAAGAGGGAAAGGTAGTGAGGGGATATGAGAATAGTTCATAGATGAAATGATGAGCTAACTGATGACGAAGGTTTCAAACAATAATACATTTAAAAAACAGCTAATTTCATTCTAAATACGCACAGATACCATTTTTTTTATAAAATCAAAGGTTTTTAATCGAAAACGAAGTGCAAGATTAAAAAAAGCTATTGATAAATGTTATTATTCAAAATTCTAGTGTATACATTCCAGGTTTCACATATTTTTTGCTTAATAAGGTAAATTCACTGACAATTTATGCTGCCCATTGAATTCCATGTACACTAATGTTAAAGTCAAAGTATTTTTAAGTATGACAAAATTATGATTTCTCATGTATACATACAAATTATCTGTGACCCTAATTCAAAGAATTCTGGCTCTTGAACTCAAATGAATTCCTATTCATTTAATTTTACAGTATATCACTACAAAGTCACGATGAGGTCATACTAGTTTCAATGAAATTCAAAAGTAATACGAATGAGCATCAGATTTTGAGCGTGAGTGTGCGTTTTGTTAAACTGTTGTTATTTTTTATGGGATATTCATGCCTAAATACCACAGGAAAATATGATGGACATAACATATGCATTTTATTTTACGATTCTATTCATTCACAATGCACGATGAAAGTGTTGCGCTCACATGAACGCTATTAGATATAGAACACAAATCTTCTATTAACTGATGGGCATGTGAAGCTAAATTGAAACTTGTCATTTCTCAAATCTAAATTTTACATTATCGAAGTCAGGGTCGTGTACAAACGTAGAGTGTTTCTAGGGAGCTTATTGATTTGTCAGCATCTCTCAAGAAATGGGTATGGTCAATGTTTAGGGGAAGTCGCAGCATATGCGACTATTTGGTGGCGAAATATTCCGTTTACAGTTGGTCCAAGAATTCTGTGGCGTCGTAAAATGAAGGGTTCGGCTTCATAAGAATGTTATAAGAGCGATCTCAGGGCGCGTAGCAGAAGCCTATTTTAATAGGCACTAGAGACGAGGTCATCCAACGCATAAAGTTCCAGTCAGAGCAGGAACACGAGAACACTCCCGACATTGTTCAATTATTGTAGTGTCCAGCCAGGCCTGGTGAGAAGTCTTGGCTCTGCTGCAATATTCAAACGAACGTCGTGCCTAATTGCCTAACGAGCTTTCTGTAGAAATATTCAGTGTACGCAGAGAAATTTTGAAACCTTATAGAGACGCTCGGGAAAAGAATTGAAAACGAGAAATGCGTTTACGTGAATAGTAAAGAAAATAGTTGAGGAAAATATAAAAAGTAATAAATTCAATGGTATTATCATTAGAATCTACTTTATACTACTCTTTCGCAGTTGAAAGTTGTCTGCTATCTCCAGAATAGCAGGTCTAAGATCAAACAGAAGCAAGTGAGATCGCTGTTTTCAGCAGTCCTATGCCGAACGTTAGGTGTCTTAGGATAATATCTCTGGTGTAAGCAAGTTTACTACTAACGATTTTGCAGAAGTTGAAACTGGTTAGGTTAGGCTAGTTATTGCTTAAATGATTGTTACTTTCAGTACTAGTAAACCAACACGTGAAAATTCACGTGTTTTCTACTGAATTTTTTTGTTTGATTTGCCAGTGTATGCCGGCTTTGCGAAGGAGCTTCCACATTGAAGGATGTGCCTTTGGTATACACAATACCGAATTTTCTTCTATCTAAATCCTTAAGAGCGTCACAAAGAGACGGACCAAGCAAACAAGCAACAAACAGTGAATTATTATATATCAGAATACCAATACTTTTATTGTACGTGAAGTTTTATCACTTCCCACTGTACATGAATTTCATCAAAAGGGAAACATAAAAGTTTAAAATACTCGTAAAAACATTACAATGAGCGTACCTGTTGACATCAAGAAAATTGTGATATGAGCTTTCAGTTTGAAATCGAATTTCTAACAACAAATAAGGAAAAAAAGTTTGTTTACTGATATTTGTGCAACTTTTTGGAAGCAATACTTCAATTTTGTCATAATTGGAGCGTGATATTCCATTCAAACGAAGTTCATAAGGAGAATAACTGTCCATACAGGCAGGGATTTGAACGATATACTTTTACGCCCATTTATCATGTACGTGGTATTTAGTATAATAATTTACATTGAAAAGTACTTTTTACCTTTGCGGTCACACGATTCAACGTTCCTATTTTGAATAGCTATTCAATTATTCAATAATTTAAGTTTACTCTACCTGTACTAGTACATGCATTTAACATTAAAAAACTCATAAGCTTCATCTTCAAAGCAAATTGAATCATTTCCTTCATAACCAAGTATTTCCTCGTGACAACAATTTCTGTACAAAACCATTCATCTTCTGGCGTGTGTGCAGTGTTGGATGTCTCATCAAATAGACTCATACATTAAGACAGGCTACACCGAGGGCTCAACATTTCTAGACTGAGAGTGCGTCGGTCGGTAGCTCATTGTTGGCATCAAGCAAGAGAAGGCTTTTGAAAAGGACAAAAAGCGGGAGCAAAGGAGATTAAGAGCTCTGTGGCGGCAAGACTGCTTTTACGAGAGCTGCGTGGTACCATTAAAATGTTGTCCGCGCAGCACTGTAACGTAATTTTGGCTGGCGATTAGGTCGAAAAAGACGGCACAAACAAATGTCAAATAGGTTTAGCAGGAGTGATAGGAAGAGCAGCGCTGTGTGGCGTTACGGTAGTGTCCCACAAGCGCCTTGTTCAACCCCTCCCCTGTCCACTGGATACTTTTATGGTCGTCTAGGAAGGCAGGAGCCAAGCAAGGCACAGACTTTGAGAACTGCACACTGTAAAACTGCTTCCCACTGCCACAATAAAGATATTCGCTTCGACCTAACACTTTATGGGTGCCATCTTTGCGGAACCTGCATACTGTACCAACAAAATTTTGGGCAGAATTCGTTCAAGTTACTTTTTTTTAAATGAATAGTTTTCCACCGGAGCTACGATTGCATGTCTATTACGAACGTACTTCTGTAGAGACCAGGGGAGGAAATTATATTAGAAATAAACGATTTTTTCTCGGAATGTTTGTAATATTACTGTAGCACAATATTTCATGTGTAATGTATGAGGTAAAGCAGAAAAAATAATTTTTTGCCTCAAAGGGACCCGAGAATTGATAAAGATTTATATTGAGAATAGCGATTATTTGCGACGAGCACCTAAACATTCCTAAAATGAACTATGCACTGTCATATATTGAACAGTGGTATTAAAATAATAATACAGCCTGTGTACTTTCGTTGCAATTCGATACGTTTGATAGTTCTTCAAGGAATGCTTTCGTTTCTTTTTGTGGAAAGCTGTTGTTTGAAACTTTTACTTTGGCTCGTAAAAAAATGTGTACTAATAAGACACCATGGCACTCCCACACCTGTGAAACAAGTTAGTTGTTAAATTCTCGTAAGACAACTCACTGATTTTAGTAGAATAATGTTGCAAAAATACTTCCGTCCTCTCTGTTCAACAAAAGAAGTTTTCATCATTACCACTTCTCAAAAAGAAGATAGCTGCTAAAACAGTCTAATTTGACGTTGCTTGCTTGTCTTCCTATCATATCTCCTACACGTGGGATTTACAATGCATTTGCGTTTCATCCTCAATTCGTAATCACGCCACATTCAAGGCAATACGTGCTCAGTTTGCAGTTCTTTATTTTGCGTCATTTGAAAATCCTATGAAGGAGAATTAATGATTTCACAGAGCAGCTGAAGAGGATCGCCTCCAGCGAGGCTGCCACTGACAGCAGCTTCGATTTTCGTCACCAACAGGCCAAACTTCGACGCAAAAATGATCTTTTAAAAATTCCCATCCGATGGAGTCAACCCTGTACGATTCCTTGTGAGACGAAGCTTTTTAGTTCCAGTAAAGAGCTCGAATGTTTAATGGGTTCGAAGATTTATTTTCTCAAGCGGGTGTAAACTTTCAACGAGTGTCAAGTACTGCATGATTCGCGAAGTTTCTTGTAGCGGCTGCTAGTTCGTACGATCATGTTTTTTTGCACGATTATATTTTTACGAGTGTCGACCATATTTTTTGCAAACTTTCTCAGATGGATGGATACTGAAAATTAGCTAGTTTTCAACTCGAAGTTCTTCTTCACTTGTTGAAAACTATTGGCTCTAATTTCACAGTAAATCACTACAAAGTCACCATGAGATAGTACTAGTCTCGATGAAATTAGAAAGTAATATATATATATATATATATATATATATATATATATATATATATATATATATTCGTACAAAACGCATGACAAAACTGCACTTGCTTTCTTCTCAACATATTCTAAGTACTTATATTGGTTTATTGTAAGCAACTCAATAATTCAGCCAAGAGAGTGTGTCTGTAACTTCCTAGCTCCAAATATAATTTGTCACACGAAAAACAATCAGACGAAGGAGATGAAAAGCTTCGAACATATATGACAATTATGCCTATTAGTGATACAATGGATCTAATTAAAAAAAATACATCAGAACAGAATAGAATGGTTGAGCAAGTATCAGTAGAGTCTATTAGGTTTCAAATTTAAGTTAATTCATTCACAAAAGTTCAAAATCGGTTAAAATTAAATACTTAACAAATTAAAACGTCAAGATCTTTTGATCTAAAAAGGGTTCCAGAAATTTTTGGAGGAATTTCTGGCTAAAATATTATTGATAAAATAGAGTTAGCTTCTTGTTTAAAAAAACCTGACAAAATAATAAATTTAAAGCTTTGTATGCTTGGTCTCTACTTCGATTATGCAGTTAGATCATACTGTACGCTCATGTAACCGAAATAATTTGATTTCGCTACTTTTATACTGTTAAAAATCGAATGAAGTTAAGTTTAAGAAAAAGTTGAGACTATGTAAAGCTTTTTCAATGAGTGAAATTGGTTTGAAGAAATATATAGAAGCAATGGGTGGGCATCGTATCTGACACTGTTCTCCGTTCACCTACATGATTGTAAAGACTACTATTTCTATCAGAACTGCTTTAGATGAAGGAGTGGTAATGTGCTCAATATCACAGAATTTTACGAAATCCGAGGAAAATTCCATTACATTATTGGTAAGATATGTTTACCTATATTCAAAATGTTATTAGCTTTGAGTTACAAGTTTTAGGCGTCGAGGAAAGTCTTTGATCAGAATGTGCTGAGATCACAACAGTTGCTATACAGGCACAATATCCTACCCTGAAGTCAGTAGAACTTTTTTTTGTGAATCTTGTTGTAGTTTTGATTATGTAACGTAAACGCAAGCAATGATTTCAATAATATAGACGGCGTCATACACACAGAAGTGGCAACAGACAAGGAGAGAAATACAATTGAAATAGAGAATCGACTTAGTATAATCCAAATTTAGTATTTTTTGATACGCATGCATCATTGGTACCCTGTAATCTTTTTGGCAGAGTTCGGTTGTACTTTTTATGGTACAGGGCGTGTGATACATGATAGGGCATACGTCATTGGATCATAAACAGAAAAAAGAAACATGAAGTCAGAACTCGGTAAAAAATCTGGAATCACATAAAAATTTTCAATTAGAAATGTAAACCTCACTGAGGACCACTAGAACGAGTAGCTTAGTTACAGCCGAGCGAATGATTTCATCACTAGTTAATTTTTCATCAGCACTTACCGCGTACGATTGAAGAATGATCTCCGCAGAAACGAACAAAGTAAATTAATTCCTACAGTGTGAACACTGATCAATGGAGCATTACGACTTTATGTTAGGCCAAGCAAATGTTGTGTTTAGGTCGGTCAGCGCGGAAACTCCATACAAGAGGATATGTATAATACAAGTAATACGAGGTCAATGCAATGGAAACTATACAAAACACCGTAAGCTGGCGGTTTAATTTATGAAGTGAGGCATTGTGAATGGAGGTCTGATTAGATAATACGTCAGATGGACTATAAATTAAAAGTATCATTAGTTTAAGTATTATTGGTTTAAGTCTCATGGCTACGTTAGAGTCTGTACAAACTCACCATCGTTGGTCTTGGGTGCAGGAGGCTTGCGCGTGGCCCAGTTGGTGCGGATGTTCCTGTTGCCAATCCACTGACCATTCATGCTGGTGATCGCAGTTTCAGCATCCTGCAACACACAATAGTTAATCTTTAGGTAAAAGTTTCGAACATCAAGCAAGTTAAAGGTAAAGATAGAAAGATAGCTGCCCCTCAAACAAGGCACGACAGGAAAGATGAAACGAAAGTTACATACTGAAATTCGATGTTAAGTTCATGAAAAATAATACGTGTATAAAACGAAAGTGAAAACTATTTATGCACTTCAAACTCGCAAGAATTTCATCTATAATTGTGCTGCTGCACGGAAGTTCAACATTATGCATTGGAATCGAGATGACTTCCAGGCGCGGGAGTTGTGTGCAGGCAGGGCTGAGTAGCACAGTAGAGGCTGCCTTACATCAAAGAGCTGTGAAGTAACAGAGCTTCGGAGGTAAGAGGTTAAGTAACCTCCTCTGATACGCGAAAGCAAGCTCCGTAGTTCACGAACTCTTATTTATTTTTTACTTGAATAGTTTCGGAGATAAAACAATAAACTTGCACGCGTAGGCGAAGTACAATTTTGATAGTCCTAGACCAGTGTTTCTCAAAGTGGTCCGTACCGCCCCCCTGGGGGCGTTGAGAAAATGCAAGGGGGCAATAGGAGGGTACGCTTTGAATGGGGGGCGTATATTACTGTATACTGTACACAGTAATATAATCATTAGGGGGCAGTGAAAAATCAAATAGTGTCCTAAGGGGACAGTGATTGAAAAAACTTTGAGAAACACTTTTCTAACCTGAGGTTTCAGTGGAAAGATACTGATTTCCAAGTGTACCTTTTCTCATGGTAATGTACTTACTATTTCTCTCATCGTAATGGGATTACTGTGAAAGAACTGCAATGTATGGTGAGCATATGAAGCGTGGAAACTTACTTTCATTAACATCATTTTTCCTTTTAGTCAGATATTATTGATCTTAACGTCCTTTCCTTTTTTGGGGAGTTCGATATTGCACAAATTACTCGAATTATAGCTATCTCAATTCAAAAATAATCTTCCGCACCTTGAGTTTTAGTCTGGACTCTATAGCAAAAGTTTGTTTAACAAGAGGAAGTTAGTTTGAAACAAAGACGAGTTCGAAAACTATTACTTCATGTATAGTAATGCCATGCAATAAAAACCTGACTTCGAAATTTTACCTCATTATGTTTAGAGCCATTGTATTGCATACACTGAAACTGATCATGTAGAACAGCTGCGAGGTCACTCTTTTTAAAAACAAAAACAACGCATGAAAATTAATATTTTCTTTGCGTTTAATTATTATGTAAGCCTGCGCGTACCAGAGATCTTTCTCAAAGGTGAACAGGGCAATAATCAGTTAAGAAACTGTGCATAGCTTTTCAAACCTACCAACAATAGAGGAATGGGTTGGTTTCGCTGCAACTTGATCCCCCAGAGAGTGGTAAATCAACTAATTTTCAGAGAAACCCTATTCCAACTACACATATTCGACTGCGCAATAAAGTTGCTTCAGTGGCAAAAGCGTATCATGGCAACGCACATCAACGAATGTGACGCAGGTAGTAGTGAAGACAGAGTTATCTTTTCGGAGTCAAGGCCCCAATATGTGTCAATAATTATATGAGTCGATGTAAAAGAGTACTTTTACGTTTTGTCGCTTGTGTTGTCAATGTTCCTAATGAATGTTTTAGTATTCGGCTCAAGGACCTGATGTTTAAAGTCACCATTTAAATTGTCATCGAAGTTGTTCATTGCATTGGCTCAAAGCATTTAATCCAACTCGGCACTCGAATAACGATGTTAATGACTGGTTAATAATCTTTCGATTGCAATTGCATTTTAAAATCTTACTGTATATATTGGATCCAGAGAAGCATGTACTTTTAATCCACATGAATTTTGAAGATGCCGCGTGGATGTCATGCAGATTAGGACGAGTGGAGCACTTGTTCGGCGGTGCAGTGTGGCATGCGACCAGATAAGGCCCAGATAAGCGTTGCATTAAGGGCGGCCGGGGGACTATCATTTGTGGTACAGAGTCTTCAGGGGGCAAGATCGTTCCATGTAGGTGATCGATGCAACCTCTTTAGCCTTTTAGACCCCGAGCTGGCCTAGCGTCATGGATTTAGTAACTTTGAAACGAATAACCAAACGGCTCAAGTTGAGGTCATGGTCAGTAGTCGTTAAGATAGTCCTGGAATCTATAAATACAAGTAGGCATTACGAAAAAGAATGTGGGAACACAGCTTAATCAAGTGCTAATCTAGAAAACCTCTGTTGGTCAACAGATGGAAAAGAAATGCGAAAAAAGTTGTCAGGGTTAGAAAGAAAACATATTTCTGGTTGGAGAATTGTTGCTGAAAGTCTACCATGGATAGAAAAGCCTAATACATTACACACACGATTGCTTAATGTTAAAATATTATATGAACACGACACAACTTGATATAATTGCATGACAAAGGTCAATTAGTTGACAAAAACGGCAGCACTAAAGTATTGCGTGCTCCTACAATAATGCACTTGAATGACTTTTTCTGTTCTCGTTATCACCCCGTGGTATTTTACTGTAAATAATTATGCAAGGGCTAATAACAGTGTTCTTGCAGGGTGAAAATTGCTTTAGATATGAGGAAATTAAAAGAAGCTAATATATAACGACACGTTTGGAACTGTATCTGGGTATAAGATAGTGGTTCCTCTGCCTAAATTTTCCTGTATCCTACTTCATATGTACACAGTCTTTAAACCAAATACTGTTTGTTTGCGTAAGACTCAGAAACAGGATAGAATCTTAAGAATTTAGGTCACTGTAGCGCTCAACTATACTTTTAACATATCTCATTCTACATTCCTTTTCAAATCATCGACGGAAAATACACCATAACTATAGTCTTTGAATGACAATACTAAACTTTGAATAATAGAAATTGGTAGGGCATTTCTAATGTTCCTTGCAAGACTCGCATCAATAATGAAAATCTAGTAATTACAGACAACACTAAAGTTCCGGTTTGAGTCGAGTCGTTGTCGTTACAAAATTGCAGGCACCGCGTGTATTTGGGCAATAAAGCATTCATGATCATCGCCTTCAGTGCACGCTAGAGCTCCGCTGCTGTGCACCTCGGTCGTAGCGTGTGTCACCCACCATCACTTGTGTTAGCTCACTCCGACATATGCAAAGCAAAATCAGTCTTGTTTCATTCAGTACCATAGTTTCGAACGAAGAAACCTGCACTCGTTTCCCCAACAATGTGATTAATTTTGTTCTGGTTGCGCGAAGAACTTTAATTAATCGTACGCTGACATTGCGTTGTGTACTACGCTTCTTCTTCGTCTACTTCTTAATTGTACACTATTCTCGAGAACTCAGAGCCGCACACATATTCATTTGCATTAAATTTGTCGATATTTAAAATAAGGTTAGTCTATAAGCGGTTAGATGGTGTTTCTAAGTAAAGGATAAATTCATTTAGCACCACGCTAATATATGTACATCATTTAGAGACTGAACTTCACAAAATTCGTTTAAAATGAACCTCTAAAAATTGCCGTAAGTAGCTCAGTCTTTTAGTTTAGTTCGCCACATTCTTTAGTGTTAAATACTAGTACAATTGATTTAACGTGCTCTTGGACAAGAAACAAACCTCAGAGAAGCTTAGGTATCTGCAACCTATCTACTAACAGCGCTAATACAATTTGTGTGTTTATAGACAATTACCTCGACGCCACCCTCTGGAGTGCCTTGGATTTACTTTAAGAGAGACTTATGAAAACACAAAAGAAAAACTCTTGGCAATTAAATAGGAACTAAGCTTAGTTGCAGATTTGCTGCAAAAATCAACAAAGGATGTATGGATTTCTATTGTAGAATTCCCTCTCTCAACGCAGTAAATAATACAAGAATATTACACACTTTTCAATGCTTGAATTACTCAGTTTCCAGCATTTCAATTTCTCTTTAGACATGTTGCCAATGCAGTGAATGCAAGTAAAAACTCCTCAAAAGTTTTGATATGTTCATCAAAGATACCGGACATACGACTATGATTTCTAAGCTCAACATAGACCTAAAAATCCGTTCCCAAATGTCCCAACTTTTAATAAAAAGATTCAAAACACTTAGCATGGCTTCTTCGGTCAGAAATACAGTATATAACACGAAACAAAAATTTAAGAAAATACAAAGCCCGCGAGACAAGTCTAATTCGAGCAGCGGGGAGTAATATCGGCGTTGGTTGCGCTGGATGAGGAAAAATGTTCTGTGTTCATTACGATGAGGTTGTGATGATTTCGGAACTGACGAGGGAAAACAGACGGGAAAAAATTAATCATAAGCCATTAACGCATAAATTCAAGGCAGCGCATAAAATTGCAATTTCTAAAATGGCCAAATTATGTCTGTAAACAGATGGTGATTATGTCGTGGTTTACAACTAGTTCGTGGTTATATCAATTTCAGATATGTGGGTAAAATTTCAGTCTCTCTGAATCCTGTTTTTTAAAGAGAAATAAAAGGTAGACAGAATAAAATATTCGTGCACAATCTATTGTCCTCTAAATCATTTTTAAAGACGTGTGCGAGCTCGAACACTCGTTGCAAGATGTGAGAACTAACAAAAATTGTTATAAATTAGTACATAATTACATTATTATTATTAACACAGCGTAAGATCCCTGCATTTAACATCTATGTATTTTTAAATCAGGAGCATGAAATAAATGATTTTAACTCCACCAGAAAACTTGGGGCTTCAGTACACGATTCCGTCCTTGTTACTGTAATTTAGGTTATTTTTTAAGAGAGTTTCGAAAAATTTTCAGGTATAATTAACATTTTGTTTTGACTTTCCATTCAAGCACTATAACTGATAACAGAATCGTAATTCTCAAACATCTATTATTCAATATGTGCACTGCGGGTATTGCTTCGGTTCAGTTGTTGTTCAAAGGAATATTTTACTTTTATTGAGTAGTATGGTAAAAAATACATTTTCAGTTTTAATGTTCTTTGCATGCGTGCTGAATTTCTGCTCAAGTATTTCATGAAAAATATCGCACGTTAAACTTTGTGCTTTGTAGATACAAATAGCTCGGAAAAACATATTTTATTCATCCCCAGCTCTGATTGTTACAATGTTTTCTAAATTTCCTTTGTCAATTTATACAACTAAATCATATTATACAGTAGGCACAGCAGTTAGTCTTCTTTCACTGAGATCAAAGGGTTGGTTGAACGGCTTTAGAATTCTATGAAAAATCTTCTAGTAACTTAACAGCCTCACTTCTTAGATGAGCGCATAAGGAAATTTTTTTGCTTGTTTTGTTTTAATCAGACAGGAGGGCGACGCCTCTTTCTCTTTATTTCTGTCTCTCTTTCTCTCTCTGTGGAGTCTACGCTCCTGGAAACATTAAACGACCCAGCGCCTTCCAAAACATTAATATTAATTACAGAGGTATAAAAGAAGACAATAGCAGGGGTGTAGAAGCACATAGATGAGCGAAGGGTTACACAAACGGAAGGCAGAGCTACGATGTATGGGTCTAGGCTGGCATTACAGCACGACCGAGGGAAAAGAATCTGGTTGCCGAAAAGAGTTCTTGTGATTATGCCTTGCCACTTCATGAAATGCTTCAAAAATCTTTTGTGAGATGAGAGGAGAGCAAAGCAGGAGAGAAGAGGACTGCCTCATCTTTACTTTTGAAATTACGAGAGGCAGAGAGAAAAGACCTCTCTTGCAGGTACGGAGCACAGTTTACTTATTTGTCTCTGAGATTAAATGATGACCGTTGGATAACTGATGAACGAAACTGCATACTTATTGCCTGTTAATCTTCAAATGCATGCAAATAATTTATACGATTAAAAATCTAAACCCTGGCAATAAACTGTACGTGTTTAGAATTCGTTCATTTAGTGTACACATCAATAATGATACTAGGTGCAGTACAAGCTATTAAATGAATAACTCAGAAATCGTGAGTAAAAATTCGGTCTATATTATTTATGACACACAATGCATTTAAGGGTTGAATAAATAATTGAGAATTGGTGCTTAGTACATGAAAGTACAGGGTGCAGCAACATAATTTCCGTTCATTAAAGCGCTTTGCTTTGAAAAAAAAAGGAAGTCATGTTGCCGCACCCTGTACAATGGCCTCTGAAGCCACCGCACAAAGCTGCTCATTCTCTTTGAATACCGAAAGTAATCTACAGTATAATTATTAGGCCTATCGAACTACAAAACTAACAATAGCTAGAATCAACTAACAGAATACGTTTTTCATTCACACTCCCTGTCTTACTGCATGTACGATTATACTCGTGGCTTATCATGTATCGAAAAGTAATGACTATGAAATGCAAACTGATCTTTAATTAAGTCTTCTATTATATAATGATGGTAACTGCACGTCAATATTACAGATAAATATTCAACCAGGAAGAGAACGTTCGAAGTACAGCTTTTATTGCCACCAGTAGACTACCAGCTCAGGTGTGTTTTGTCACGCAAGGGCAACGCGCATGTAAATAATACATGCTCCCCAAGTCAAACAAGATTGACGTGTACGAACAGGCAAAATTGTTAACTTCGCTAGTCGATAACAGTTCGATAAGTACTCGAGTCACTCAGCTACTGTTCAAACTTTGAAATAAATTGAAGATGCACGATGACCATAAAGTTGATGCACGGGTATTATTTTGTACCATTTTTATACTACGAAAACTCAGCTTTAATTTTGACACTAAAAAACGAACAATTTTCATGGTAAAAAAGCTTCAAGCATAATTCAGTATCATACTGTCATCCGTAAATGAAATTAAGAAGCGCATTTTCAGAAGCTGACAGAAACCTAAAACAAGAACTAAGACAACACTGAGAGCTGCAGCTTGCAAAACTGATCCAACACATTGTTACGCGTATTTTCTGCTTATACTTGGTAAAATTAACGACTGCTCTCTCAGCTGGAGAGAAGTAGCTCGTGAAGAGCTCCATTTTAATGCATGAGGTGGACGAAGAGACAGGGCGATGCTCCCACCCCTTCATCTGTTTTTTTTTGAGCTCAATGCAACACATCACTCTTTGCAAGGTGTACACATACCATGTTTAGCTCCAAGCTTGGTATTAATATTGACTGTTAATGCTCGAAAAACTAATTGATATTCAACTATTAGTTTAGCAAAGTAAGCAGTCGATGATTGCTGCAGTACGCTATGTATATAATAAAAGTAGACATGTTTTTATACCAGAAGTCAACTATCCTCAAGTTGGTACAAAAATCGCAACCATTTCGTTGCTAAATCAATAGACAAATTTTGTCCATTTGAACTCACTCAGTTTAGCTGGAGGTGATGAAATCCGACAATTTCAAAGCATTTGTCACAGTATTGTAATAATTGATTGGTTGTGAGCACAAGAGGCTGAGTGCAAACCGTACCAATTAAAACAAGTTTTCACTTAAATTTAAAGATTTCGCAAACTAAAACCGCACGCATGCCTAAACGTTCGAGGAAATGCTCTTTCTTAGCATTACTTTGCGTGTCGAGAGGTGCGGGAAAGAGGCAAGAGGAGGGAAAAATAACATTACATCAGTCGATACGGTCAAAAGTGGAGCGGGAATTGTACGTGTGTGGGACTGGGTCGCGTGCTGCTGATGCGAGTGTACGTCGACACTCTATCGCGAGCCCTTGTCATTAATTACTTCCGCAGATACGGACCCAGACGTAGTTATAACGACTGACTGTTCGCTCATCCACAGCAAATATCGACTTCTTTAGAGCTGGCGAGCAAAGCTCGAGCGGATACGGTAATCCGACGCTAGGAGTAACGTTCACAAGCACGCAATTTTCTGGAGCCTTTGCTAATGAGCTAGAATAGAGGACATAATAACCCATAAAGCTCCTGTTTTATTTTGGTGCAAGATTCTTGATTACGAGACGTAGCGCTGGGTGTCAGGCATTCAACTACGCTTGTAGACATACAAAGGCAAATTTGCATGCGCCCGAGTTCGCGAAATAACGCTGTTCCAATTATATTAGTGATCTGAGATTGCACGATAGTTCAGCTTTTACATAGTTCAACGATCTTTTGTTTCGCTATCATTTAACCTTTAATTTCTACAGGATGTGAAGGTGTGCGATAATTTTGAGCTTTAATTAGTTTAGTGATGCCGTAAATGCACTGCAATCAGGAAGCAAGTGTTCCTTCGAGAAAGATACGCGAGCCTTTTCATTTGTTGATGAACTTGAGCTCGTGCTGCAATCAGGAATGCAGGCGAGTGATGGTGAGGTGATAGTCACGTCTAGTCATCAAATGTCCGCCTTTGAAAAGCACTCGGGCAAGTCTCCGTCGAAGTTAGCTGGGTCAAATTAGCTCTGTCATGGCGAGCACCATCGCATGACCTGCAGCAATACTATGCTATGACAACGTAGAACTTGATAAAAGGTATCTGCTGGAGTCCCGAGTCGAGCTTCGTGGTAAGATATAGGTAATTCAGAGCAAGAGAGAAGACTGTTCTAAAGACGTGTCTCTCGTATCTCAAGTAGTACGAAGAAGCTCGCGATTTTTGCAACCCTATTATTCCGACGATAATTATGGAAAATAATCTCCACTAACTACTGAACTAAAAGAAAATTAAACATAGGATGAAATAATTTCAACAAAGGAAGGAGAACGTCTGCATGCTATTAGTTGTTAAAAAGATTAGCCCCAAATACCTAAACTATTCTTCCTGTTACCGGAAGTACAAATTGTTAAGTGAAGATAATTGCATTCAATAGAAGCAAGAGAGCAAGAGGTGCAATGCGGGACTAAAATCAATGAGAAACTACACGTTGCAGAACAAACTGCCCCGTAATGGGTTACGAAAACATGGTGCTGATCAGAAGTTCACATGATGGAGTATAAACGACGGGACGATACTTCAAAGCTCATGACAGTCAGAGTTATGGGACTTTCTGAGAGCATGAGAACGTACAGGTAGAAATTACAGCGCCTGTTACTTCATTTATGATGAGTAAATTATGTAACAAACTATAGGATGGTTCTAAATTGTAACTAATATTGGAATGCAGAGCGAATAAATAAGTATACATTTCGCTTTTTGAGGTTGAGTATGAGACTGAAAGCATTAATTTAACCGTCTCGAGGTAGTATTTCAGTAACCTGAATCATCAAACAAGCGAGGAGACTAAACGACCTACTGTCGGTGCGCACGGAGACCGTCATGTAGAAGACTAAATAATGAGACAGACTGTGAGACAGTATACGAAGAAACAGTAGCTTTATACGAAGCTAAGGAGCATCGAGTGAGAGGCCTAGAGTGCCCTCAAGTACAGCCGGGGAGTCTGAAGTGTTTTGAAGAGTGAGAGGAAAGTCTAAGGGTTGCCTTATAATAAAGCAGTTCTCGGACAATCAAGACTGGAAAGTTAATTTCATATAGCTTTCCACGCACAAGCTGGCCACTTCGAGCACCAACGCGAGGAACTGAGACCTGTTCTTCACTGTGATGAATTTTGGGTTTTCCGTTCGACATCAATAAAATAATAAAATTTTAGACTTTCTGTTCGACACAAATAAAACTGTGAACTTTCAGTTTTATACCATGAAGAATTTTGGATTTTGATGGTACAAAATTTCTCCCTTCAGTACGAATATGATGAAACAATTCCTTCGTATGAAATTACTGTTTAAATTGCAAGAGGTTTTAATGATTATTCTTACTTCCTGAATGATTTGTGCGGTAATGTATGAAGGATGTATGAGGACATGTTAAATTGTTAAATTTATATTCTATGGTAATTATAAATAAGAAATGTCAAAAATATTAGAGTACGCACCTCAGGGTGTGATGTTAAGAGCAATTCAAGGCTGAATTTAAGGAAAATATATTCTCTTATTGTTAGATGACCTACAATTCAATTACGAAGTAAGAATACGTATATTTCCCGTCTTTCAATCTACAATATTAGTAGAGACAAGTAGTTTCTAAGTGGGGGTTGAGTTTATTCATGTTAATAGTTTTATTCCTATAATCAAAGGCTTTTTAATTCATGCTTTCAAGCCAAGTATCACATAGGTAAGACAGAGAGAGAAGTGAAGCTTAGTGACATAGACGCTAATAAGTGAGATCACTGGCTGGCTGGTGCAGTGCGCTGCCGCATCGAAAGGCTGCGAAATTTAAGGAAAGCGAAGCAAACCGAAATAATTTACGAATTGTGAGTTTACAGACCTATGAAAGCGTTCCGATGGCACTTTTTTTAACATTGCCCTTGAAACCCTTATTTTTTCTAGCTGAAATGAATTATAAATTACGAAGAATGAGAATTAAAAAAATGAAATGGAAATGATTCGCTCTTGCATGTAGTACGCAGAATTGGATTGTACATCATAGCAGACACCGACTTAAATATAGTCCCTAAGAATACCGTTATTTTTTTTATGTGACGAAGATTTGTTTGCAGTAATTAGGTTCAAAAGCATTTGCTTTCATTTTCTTACCCACGATGTTGAGCCATCCGTGTGAGATTTTTCACGTTAAAGTTTACTGACCGAAGATGTTTTACCTAAATTAAGCTTAAAATTCCATTATAATAGTACTAGTTTTTTGTTCTCGAGTTACAGTTAACTTGTTAGTTAATTGATGTATTTCTGTTCTCAATTATAATGCGTTGCAAATAACTAGATATAGCATTCAGCATCAGTGAATTAAATGTTAAAACTTAACATGCAACAGATTACACAGTTAGTGCTGCTGAACCTGCGGTGGGTTGCTTGTGAGAGAGTAGTCGTAAAAAATACGCTAGCGAGGACAGAATTTTTCTAGACTCATAACTCTCATTAGGTAGCAATCGTCAATCTTAAGTTTAATATTAAGCTTCCACAAATCATGTCAAAAAATTCTTAAATAATGGACGAAATTTTCACATTCAACATTGTTCAATTTGCAAGTTTTATTATCTTTTTTTCCCTGGCATTCTGATGATAGGTAAGGAGGAGAAGAAGTATTCGAAGAATGCATCCGCATTTCTAATTTATGAAAACAGATAAAGAAGAGAAAGAGCTGAAGATGTGAACGAAGAGGAAGGATATAGAAACTTTCCTTTTGGGCTAGTCTGTGCACTTTCAATGCATACATATAACAAATTCGTAAAATCTCTTTTCCAGGCATTCAAAGGAACTATTAAAACTTGACGTTCGTGTGATGGGAATTTAGATTAGAAAGTTTCAAGAGAAAGTCTCGGTGTGAGTGATGCAGTGAGAAGACATTCGAGCGACTTGCATGCGTGCCGAGCAACTTGATATTTTCCGTCTCGTATTTTTTTCCTAGAACAACAGTAGAAATGTTGTGGAAAACACGCGATGTGTTGAAACTTTCACGAATTGGTGTCATGCATCTTGACTTAAATAATCTAATTGAATCTTCCCGTGAGCTTTTTGTCTTTACGAGAAAACTTCTGGGGCTTGCTGCGTTAAGAATAAAAAGTACGAATAATGGCTTAATTAAAGTGTGTATATGTAAATTGGATGGGGGAGCTTGACTTCCTGGAACAGGATTTTTGTAGATTATTATTTTGCGCTTAGAGAGCCTAACTTTCATGGGACAATTTTATCAGGCCCTCCATCGCACAGGCGCTGCTCATGCTAATCATAAGCAGACACCCGCGTTCTTGAAATTTTGCAGCAAACTGCCCGGGCTTTGCTTCGGTCTAATTAGAAAAAACTTCCCAGCACTGCAGTGAGACAAAATACCATCCACCTGTTCCGTAACTTGTAACTTGCGCATCAATAACTTGAGCAGGAACACCAAACTTCTCAAGTAAGTCACTCAGAGGCTCTAATTTTGGTTTAAGGGTTCGCGTAGCAATGCGACAAAGCTGGAATATGAAAGGAAGCCCAGCGTCAGAGCTGGAACAATATAAGTCCGACAAGAAGACAACACATGCTAATATTAAAGTTAGCAAATGGCTGTTTTTTGTGAGAACGAGACCACAGAGGGTCTTGAGCAAAGTTAATCCGGCCAGGCGAGCTCTCAGGGGAACCATTGGCCAGCAGTGTAAACAAGCGGAGGCGCTACCTCAGCTTCGCAAACGGCCCGATGCCGAGCCACACCAAGCCGAGAAAATGGAACAATTCCAGCACTTGCATGCTCTGCGCCAAACTCGAATAATTGTAGACTTGTTACGAGCGTGGCGCGGCTCTTGGACGGTCCTTCGTTGGCGAGACAGCTCTAAATTCGACATATACACACTATGGTCTGGCTTATTACTTTGCCTCTACTTTAACTCTGCGACAGTTATGGTTCATACTTTGGGCCTTTTTATTGTTGCCCTTACTTATATGATGAAGTAGTCCCTCCTCGGTCGTGTTATGCTTCGTGTCCGTCATACGGAGCAGCAGATGCTGCGTTGTATGGGGCGGTTTCAACAAATTACTTCGCACGCAAGGTCGGTCGGCAGCTCGGAGACATGATGAGCACTTGCAGAGACAGGAAAGCACGCGGAACTACCAGTGCCAGTAGGGAGATAAAGCTCGTCTTATTTTGAGTAAGAGCATAGTAATTGATGTCTAGTCGCGGCCACTCGGTCCATTGCTATACATAAAACACTACTGGCGACAAGAATTTCATACTCAGATCATGTTGAACACAATGCTTTGAAATAAAAGTACGATTTATTCTAACTTGCTCAGTTTTGGGAAAGCAAAATTAATCGTCATCTTAAGTGACTAAGCAAGATTTTGCTTATATCAACAACGAACTACGATACGATGCTTATACCAACTACGATACTTACTATGGATGGCATACTTTCACTTCTTTGCACACTCGTTTTAAGAAAAACGTAATCCATTCTATCCGAATAAATTATATAATTCTAAACTCTTCGAGTAATAAACATAGAATAAGTAGGCCTAGCTCTGACATTTATGTATTCAAAAAATTAGCTATTACGGAAGAAAAATTTACAGTTCATGTAGAATACATAAAATATACTATATTCTTCAATTGCCTTCAGAAATGAAAAGCTGAAACTGTTTTAGCCTTTCCAGACGTAGGCGTTTTCTCTGAAGGTAGATTTACTTTCTTTTATATTAATTTTATTGATTTCATTTATATTATTTGAGCTCATCATGGTTTTTAGTCTCACCATCGCAATCTCAGTGCTCGAGGGAGTTGCAGTCGATGAGGCACTTCCAATTATCGAACAAAAAAATACGCTCGAGCGACACCAACTCAAAAAATGTGGGCCTACTTTACCAAGTCAGAAGATGAAGAAAAAGACAGCCAGCGCATTTTGCTCTGGAAACTTCATGTAGTTTTTTTTCGTAGAAACGCTCTTTTACCAATTAAGAGTTTTCATGAAATTATTCATATATTCTACGCTTAATGAGCGAGTCATTAGCTCACATTTAAGCGACGCAAACTTTTAAAAAGACATATTCCTCAGAGACTGAAAAGATAGGTTCGTTCAATTCTACAGCATAAACAATAAGCAACTGGAGGCCATTTTGCTTTTAATTTGAAAGTTATATTCAAAAGGTATTATATATATCATGTACATTTCAATCATTTTCTTTTTTGTATAATTCTATCTAAATTGAAAGCTTTCACTACCTCCTATATTTAATTATTGATGTTTTGTGAAGTGCGAAAAATTTATTCATGAAATAGTTTCGTTCAATGGAGATCTACAGAGCAAATCTTAGGTTTAAAATAGAAATATATTGTAAAAACTTCACCATTCAGAGTTAGCACTGAGTGTTAATAATGAAAAAATTTTAATAAACTTTTTTTTTGTTTTGTACACTAAGAATTCAATAACATTCACCACATGAATATGTGCCCGAATCTATTTCGAGTCTCATAAGGCAATCAATTGTCTTTCATTGTCCTATGACTCAACCAATCAAGACAGGAATAAAAGTCAAGAAACTCAGGTAATGGCGCGCAGATATTTTTCGATGACATCCATAAACGGAAAATGTTTCTAGTGGTTTAGATAACGGAGATCATGGCCCAATACAGGTTTGGAGTTTTGTACGAAATAAATTGACTTTTCATCAATGAATAATTATTGGGTAAAATGGTTCAAAGTTAACTGGTGCAAATTGTAGTCTATCTGTACAGGGCATACAGAAATTTTTTTTTTATGATCGCCGGCTTTATTAAATAGAAGTCGATGTAACAGAGCAGCATTGAATAGGAAGTGATCAAAATTGTTTATAATAAATTCTGCTAAATGTGCAAGCTTATACAAAACTCGTGTCTTTAGAAACTGAATTCCTTAGTAACGCTTCTAAAAAACAAATAACATTCAAAGAAATGAACGATCTATCGTAGATTTTCATGCATTGAATGTCGTTCATAATTTATGACTGGCATGTATGGTGAAGGGCACCCAATGAAAATGATTCTAACCAACGTACATGTAGAAGCTTCACCTTGTGTGTATAATCCGCAAAGGTAATACGAGTGCAGTCATAGCTCAGCGAAAGCTGGACAGCCAACCCGCGCATGGAGAGGTGATGGTTGGGAGCGCGGAGCTCCACAATGCAATTTAGAACGCCAGAAATATCGGTGGTGTCAATTTGCTGTGATGACTTTTTGGGGGGATACCTCGCGCGTAGAGTTAGTGAGCGGCTAGCAACACATTGTCCCATACCATCTAGCTCACGTAGCGCTTTGTAGACGCCACGTTAGTTCTCTTATTGGTCTGGACATGAATTGCATGCATTCATTTTAAGCTCAAAAAATCTATTATATATAAAAACTTAAAGTAAAAATATCAGAATATTCAATTCCTCTACATGTAGTTTCACTACGCAGAAAGTCACAAAAATACTGCACTGCAGATTGAGCAAATCAAGTAAAGTCTAAATATTGAAGAATAACGCAAAACATACGAACACTTGTTAATTTATCTTAAGTATTCTGTCTATTGTCTGCTCCAAACCAAAATTTTGAGCAAAACTTAGTTGAGAAACATTAACTAGAATAAAAAAAACCTAGAAAGGTGATTCTTATCGTCAGGTAAACTTTTGTTTATTTTCAAATGAAGATGATCATCCAGCGCATTCTTTTAGTTTGATTTGACGGCCGTAGCACATAAGTGTAAATCCTTTTTGAAAAATGATCATGTTACTCAATAGATAACAAGATCATGGTATACAGAGATCGATACATGTACTAATGTTCGGTTTTTGCAGTCGCTTGATATGCCAATTACATTTAAAATTCCTGTGTCTACTCCCACAACCAAGGCCTCGATATCTTGATTATTAGAAACTCTCTCATGAGACTTCAATTAAGTTCGACACGCAGTCTGAGTTATAATCGATTTAAGGGATTTAAATTTATTGATATAAAGCTTTAATGATAAGCTTTCCTACCCAAACAAATCGTAACTTTGCACGGGGGAACACATGCCAGTATGAAGCTTTCAACGATTTAATTAAGACATAATACCAGCAAGTACAGGCACATTTTGGACACTTAATATATTAAAATAGGCTTCGTAGTCGTGAGGAATCTTTTATTATTTCTTACACAAACGTTCTACTTTTTTTTGTATCATTTATCTTAACTACGATAACGATGCATTAATATAACTACGTTTATCTTAGCTCTAAACTCGCATTTGTACAACATTTGTGGCAAAGCCTTCCTTTCATATGAAGTTTTGAAAACCTTTTCTTTTTCTCGCTATTGTTCGTCCCCTAATTAGTGTAGTCCTGAAATTTTCACTCATGTCATGTGAATAGCACACAGAAAACACTGTTTAAATCTTCGCTCAACTAAACCTGAACTTACCCCAAACTTACGTTTTATGTTACCAGTGAAACACCAGCAACCGAGAATTGTTTACCTTTGAAAAAAAGCAGTTTTATCATATTATGCACATCACTAGTTATGGCAACATTCTGAAACGTGTATTCAATATCCCCTAAATATCAGGGACGGGATTGCTACGACTTGGGACATAATAATTATGTGGGACTTAATATTTTCTGATTCTAATCTATAAACGTTTTTACAATGAACCATACGTCATACGTACTAGCAATGACAAAGTCGGAATGTTCATTCAAATAAAGAGAAATAACATTGGACGGCTGCCTAAAGTTGCGGAGTGCTTGTTTTTTAATTTCCTTAGTTGAACTATCACGTCTCTGAAATGAAATGCAGCCGTATTTTGGTACGGTGAAACTTCTATGATGTACAGTAGGAGAGAAACTTAATTGCTAAAAAGTTAGTTCCCAAGCAATCATCATTGAGCGCTCCTTATATCAAAATCAACATTGACACTACATTGTCTTTACTATGTTTTTGTGTTTTTCCTTTTTATTTTATTTGGACTTTTTTATTTTTACTAAGCTAACAGAAACAATCCTTACTTTATTCATGATTGCAGTTTTCGGTGTAAATTACCACTGGACAATTATATAAATATTTAACGTTTTCATCAAATCCCATGAATCTAGCGGAAATTCTGTGGATGACTATTTTTATTCGAGAATATCTAAAAATTAAGAAACTCGAAATTGTTAATTTCCCATTAAAAGTTAAACAACAGTTCCAATAAGTATATAATCGAAAATTCAAGAAATTAACCACTATATAATTTGACAAATCGAGTACAAATATAACTAACGGCGATCGATAACTTACAATGCGAGATGCGCCTGAAAATCCTAAGTTTAGCATTGGTGCGAGCTCGCAACTAGATAATAAAATGAATAATTAGACTGTAGGTTACTGGGCCTAGCGAACGTAAGATCGCAATGTACACGGAGGAGTCAAAATAGGATGTCTGATTTCTACTACAGAGCGCTATCACCTCCCTATTCTCAGCGAGCTGCATGAGAAAGAAGATCTGTGCCTTCGAAGAGGCTCCTGAAGCTGCATAAACGAGTGAACTTGTCGCCTCTCCATGTTGATACGGCAGCATAAGATTCTCGGTGCTTGATAAGAAAAGGAGACTTTGACAATTGCGATGGAAAGGCAAACGTAAACGGAAAGTTTGTGTTTACCAAATACCATAGAATTAAGAAAATGCTGAATAACAGTGGAAAGTCACTGTCCTAAAAAGCACTGAGACGTGAAATTCTTTACGCTATATTTTAACTGCATGAATGATATGTAGAATTAAGTAAAACAGAGACGTTAGTCTGAATGATAGATAAGCGGGTTTGGTTTCATCGAAATGTGTTCTATTCAGAGAAAATTTGTTAATCGTTGTACTAATACATTAATAAAATTTTGCAGTATTAGAAATACTACTAACCTGCACATATGCTCAACAAAAAAGCTTATCCCGTGCCAATAACTTTATGTCTTGTTGGTGACTGTATAGACCGATTTGTAAAAATGAAAATATATCTCGAGCAATGGAATTTGTACTCAAAACCACTGTCAAAATAATTCTGGATTACCTGTTTTCCAACAGACGCAAGTCCAATTACAAGAAAGCTCTTCTGTATAAAACTGGATAAAAAGTAAGCATTATCATGCGCAGCTTGAAACTGAGCTACCTTGCACCACTGAGGAACTTTATTCCATACTTTACAGACCCGTAGCACTCGTGTCCAAGGACCTTCTTTCGAATTCAATCAAGCAAACTGGCCAACTTCGCACAACATCAAGTAGAGGGGAGAACTTTTTTGCGTGATTCAGTCACGGAATTTATCAGCATGCACAATACCTGATTTGTCAAAGAAATCTCGAGCAAGCGACTCGGGATTTATCGAAAAGAACGTTATCAAGACATTCGTAAATTTTTCTGATTGAGTAAATGCTGGCAGTTTTTAGCTTCTTATCTAGCACGCATAGTATGAAAAAATTCGACAAGGTTTCCGTTAAAATTACAGAAATCTCCTCGTAATATCGTGGTACACCATAATTCAGATTTTAGAAAAAAAGCTTTGAAAATTTAACGTCATCCCAAATATTTATTCTAACAGTTTAATAAAAATAACAAATATTGTTTGATAAAATCAGTTAAAATTTGCGTATATCCAAGAATAAGAACTAAAGGGAAACCAATCAATTATACTTCAGCTTGAAGCAATTCTTTCTCCAGTTTTCGAACGATACAGAACGAAAAATATTCTTTTATTGCTCAGTATTTTTCTTCATCAATGGCAGCTCCAAGTCAATTCCAGAGATTGTCCCGGTCAGTCTTCCCTGCCATAAGAGCGGGCTCAAGTCCATCCTTAGGTCTATTGGATATCAAGGGTAAAAAACCATAAATAAAGCTGCTGCCTCAGCTGCTGGACGGGTCTTCAGTCGCTGAGGATTTTGGATATGAATGCAGATATCGAGCGTAGTCTGAATAACGACCCAAGTTAATGCCATAATTAGCAGTAACGTCACAGATTTTCTCACTTACTATAGAATACTTCACTTACTGAATGATTCAGCCGTTTTGAACCCCATACACAACTTTTTCAACCACTGTGGACTAACTACGATCCGAAATTCATGCATAAATTTTGTGTGAATACCGAAATTCAGAGATATTTTAGTATGAAGACTGGTATCTAACTCAAAGTTCTATTCGTATGTACGAGCGTGACAATGTGAATCACCACTGACTAATTTCTTAGGCTTGGATGAGCCGCAGTTTTATAATGCGCTTTTTAACGGCATTTACATGAATTACAAACTTCTAATTAAAAATATTTCTCATCCAAACCTGGATTAAAACGATGAATTCCATATGTATGCGAGCGTTCTCAACTGAAAATAGGAAAATTCAAGGGATATCTTATATGGATAGCTTTGAGTAGTACTAAACAAAAGACACTTCTAAGATTTTTCGCTCGAAACTAATCTATTCTAGAGCGATCCCGTGTTACATTGGTCTCGTTAGAACTCTTAGGTTGGCTTCAAATAGGAATTCCAGGCAATCCTCCATTTTAGATGCGGCCATTACGGAAATACCGCGACCGTTTGTGCGGTAAGCCACGTGGTGAAGTGTGGCGCCCTATCTTGCTTTGGTTGTGATCGAAGATTTACCGAAACGGCCTCTTAGGAGGACAATCATCTCCTTCCACCAGCACGGCAATTTGAAGCCTGAAAAGGAAAGCTATCACCCAGGCACCATAACGAGCGGCGACCGGTGAGGGATCAGAGTGGCGCCTATGCAGTTTTGCGACGATCAATGGAATTTTTCGAGTGCGATCCCATGCTGATTGCACTGCGCATGTCAGCCCAATTGAGTTAGTATGATCCGCCAAGGTACCTTTATTACTTTCGATACTGTCGATAGTTGGCCAAGATAGCTGCATTCGAGTGAGCGTGACGCAAATACACAAAAACCTAGAGTGAATGGATGATGTATAAAAATATACGAACAGGCGCGTTTTATTTGCGCCAAAATTATGGTTGAGGGAGATATACACATGTTCAATTTATTTCTGTAAAAACTTCAATTGATCCATGAGAATTTACACTGTTATCGACAGAATACGTCAATTCTAATGCCGAATTTATTCAAAAAAGTTTATTATTTTTACAAAGTCCAATAAAAACAGAAATCTTATACTGAAAGCAAAGCCCTCCTAAATTGATATTCCCTTGCAATTGTATGAAACATCTTTCATTTATTTCTGAGCATTTTTAAGAGATTTCATTCACTACTTGAAAACTTAGAATGTCCCATCCAGTTAACTGATGGCGAATTGAAAATCACAAATCATTTCTTCGAATAATTTTACAGTGCACGTACTTAAAAATAAAAAAACACAACAAGGCTTTTGTAGCCAATCCAACCTTTATGGTTACAATAACATGGAACGTTTCAGTCATGGCATTTGTGCAAGAATTCATCAAATGCAACAAGAAAGAAGCTTCACGCATGTGCTCCCACAGAGAGTTGCCTCGTCTCCGCGTGCTTCTGTTCCTCACAGTCTTCACCCAATGGCGTTGTACAGACGCGCCAGCTAGAAATTCAATTCAATTTTCGCTAAGAATTTGAAAGAATTTATTTCCACCATTTGCTCCGAAAAAAAATGAAAATTTTTCACCATGCACGCAAAGCTCGATGTGGGAAGTAATGAATAAGCTGCTCTAGTTTCTGGTTATTTTGAATGAGCGAGAGAGGTTTCTTTTTCAAAATCGACTTAGAATTCAAAGAAGATTACACTTGTTTCATTGAATTAAAATACACAGCCGTAAGAGTACGTAGCCAAATTTTATAATGGAATCATAACAAAATATTTAAAGCTCACTGACACAATTCAGCAACACAATGTGTTCAAATCGGAACCGATTCTTTGCGAAAACAGTTCACTCAGTGATGAACTCACAGTATCCACTTTCCTAGGAACGAGTCAGATGTGAAGTTGACCAAAGTCTTTGACCACGCGTCTACTTTGTAAAGTGTTGTAAGCAGGAGTGAAATCAATGCTAAGCCACGTTAGAGCTTTATTTCAGCTTTTCTATTTTATTCCATGCAAATATTATTTTGCAACATCACATTAATAAAAACACAGACAGTAATTTCTAAACACTGCGAGCTAAGCACAAAATTTCATGAGCTTTGAGAGGTCAGCGTGTGACCGAGAATTGACTTCCCTTCTCGTTCATGGAAGCCATGGCAAAAATTAACTGATTAAAGACGAAGCTCATTTCCTTCATGTTTCAATTTGTTGAGCCCCACGAGGAGATGTATCTCGGTGGCATGCGGCGCAATCCTTGCGAAGGGTCAGATGCTACCTCGTTGCGTCGCCGTCCCTCTGAATATTCATGCGGAAGGATAATCTTAAATTGCGATCAGGTACCAAGGGCGCTGCTGCTGCGCCTGAGTCTCCTTCTTGGCGTCGTCTATCCGGTGACAACGCCTCTATAGTCACTGCTCCACCCGAGTACACAATGCCGTATGCAGCCTGTGGCTCCCTGTTCCAGTTTCTTTAAGGTGCAAAGGAAATATACGGGAAAGGATTGCTAATGCGTAGTGAACGCAAATATGTTTACTCAAAAAGCACGGTGATCTACACTCACGGGGAATTCAGATTTCGTTCAATCAAGTTCCCACATTCGCTGAAAAAGGAGGTAGCATTCATTTTTAACACACGAGTGGTAACAATGTAAATTGAGAAGTGAACTATTAATGGTAATTATTGGATCCTTCCTAACGAAGCATTCAATTCAGTTTGATGTGTTCTTACGTTTATCTAACGCACTCACAACTGCAAGGAGATAGAATTCCACTTTAGTTGCTTGCGAGACTTCAGTAATTGTCAAAATAGAGGCCGAGTTCGTCACGCTTACCTATAGCAATGAATTCTAAGCAAAAAATAATCAGTGAATTCATAATCAAGCAAATTTTTCAATAGTTTCGAGTTATTCGTTTGAGGATAAGGTTGGAAAATACTACAAGTTTGTTGGGATTCCTTACCAATGAAGATTTACCATTAGCAAGTAGAGCAATATGAAAACTCTTAAATTCTCAAGAATAACTATTAGAGTTTTAGTGTCTGCGGTGCATCATTAGCAGACGACGTTGGCCAGAAGAGAACGTGTACCAACGTACCGGTAAAAACAGATTCAGCATCGCTACGTATAACGTAAAGACACACACGAACTATTTGAAAATTCAGTGATCTTATATTGCAATGGGCATACTTATTTCTCAAGCAGATGAAACATTTCATTTGAGTAAACATATCGCAGTATGCAAGAATGAAGTAGTTCACAAACAAGAAATACGTTTTCTTAACCGCGAAACTGTACATTTGTAGTTTAGACCTTCGAACCAGTTAGCCTGTTTTAAAACGAATTTAAGTACATGGAACAAACATAACGAGTGATGTCAGAAAGTTTGGGGCGTGTACAATGCATATTCGTGTCATTTCAAAATAATTCTCTGTCTGAATTATTACTAGGTTCTCGTTTAGTTGTTTACGTTGACACGGCGTGCGCTGATGTCGGGAGCTACAGTCTCAGGGGAATGCTAATCGCATCCAAAGCAAATGAAGATATTTGGCTATCTGATGTTGAGAAGCAAGATCATCCTAACGTCCACATCATGCATACCAAGAAGAAAGCCGCGATTTATCGCAGTATTCCTGCATAAACAACTTCCCCTTAGAGACCACTTGACGATAGAGACTCAAGGAAGCTCGCGAGAAGCCGGAAGATGTATATGGTATACATGAACAGTGAGATGGTAACACTGAAATGAGAAAAATTTATGTAGATAAAGACAAGACGTGCAAGGTAATTATGAAGGCAGCCTGGGGTGGAATCGATGATAAGAAAAAATTTATTGAGCTAAGGAGAAACGCTCTGATTAGCATCGTGTGATGGCTGATACAATGATGGTGAAAGCTTTAGAAGGAACAGTGTTCAACAATTGGTAACACTTAAATAGCAGACTTTAATCATGGTTTTTATATTTTAAAGAAGCATTCAAAAAGATAAAGAAAGAAAGGTGGGACACCAATAAATAATTTTCAATGGAAGAAACTTGAGTAGCATTGAGGACTCATGTTTTTCTTTACGCATATAAAGGCGGAAAAATTACATACAAATGCTTTCAAGCCTATCATGATTGATTACACTTGAAGGATACATTCGTACAAATATGGTACTGTTTCAATGGAGGCGCATCTTGTACATTTTTTTGCTATTATCCCTTTGCACGTTCTTCTTAACCTTCGCTCAACTGAATCGCTAATGACGAATTACAAGAAGACCAATTATTCACACAAAAAGCAGCATTGTATTACTTCCTTGGAAAAAACAGTACATAAGGCATCTCCCCGATTTAAATCATACCCAAAGAGTTGATCATTATTTGGCTGATATTTTCACAACTAGACAGCTGCAGTAACTTGGAAACAATCTCTTTCCAGACATGCCAAGTACCTCTAATTAATAAATGTCATCTCTTGCCGTAATTAGGTAATTTTTTTCTCAAACTTGACCTACTCATTAACTTTCAGCTTGATAACAACTAGATTACAGAGATGCTATTACACTCTAATAGTTTAAAACTAATTCTTAAAACAGGTTTATTGACAACTATTAATTTCTATACCGCAAGCAAATGATTGGATTATCATAGATCTCACACAACCTTCTGCAACAAGTCAGTTTTGAATTCCTGAAGGCTGTAATCCAATTATGATTGCGGTGCAATAATCCTAATAATACACTAGGTATCACAGAGGTGAATCGAAACCTCACGAAATGCAATGAACAAAAGACCCATGTTGATGTCGTGGTCGAACACCGTCCATCACGCGACTGTTGACGCTCAGTCACTCGTTATTCAGAATTATGCAATAGAGGACATGCAGATGCGGGATCAGGCAAGGGAAATCCCTAATTTTTCTGAAGAAGCTGACATTTAATGCCCCCGCGTTCACATCGGAGTACACATCTCAGAATTTATCCCAGGATACATGCGAGTGCTTGCTGTGTGCACGATGAGAAAGTCACTTCTTAACAGATGAGTTGTGAGGTTAAAAGGTATTTTGCATTTAAAGAACAATTTTGGACTGGAATTGGTAAAAATTACAGATATGGCGGACTGTTGATTTTCAATGTGTATAGTAACGATGAAGAAGAACATATCTGTGTACGAGTCACAGCAGCAGTGAAGCCAGAAATGAATTTTGATACATATTATCTGCATTGAATAAAGAATTATATGAAGGGAAAAATATCCGAAGGTAGAGTTTTGTGTTGACACAGCAGCTGGACACACGCAGTCCACCAATACCATTCAGATTTATTAAAATATGATCGATCCATCGAGTAGAGAGGGGGTAATCCATTTCAGGCATTGAGAGCCATATTCTCCTCTGTTGATGGCGTTCAATGTAGAGCTAGTGTCAGTCACCACAAAATTGCCGTTCCTGGTTCACTAAATAAGTCATTTTAGTAATCATATAGCACGTGGTGCGATAGGCGACCACGCCGTATACTCTACGGGCTCTTTCTTCTCTCGCGTGGATGACAAAAACCGTCATAAAAGGAAGTTATTGTCGGGAAATGAATGCTCAGAAATATTGGTCACCATCTGGCACAATATATCGTCAGAAACTCAAGAAAATTTCAAATTTATGTCGCTGAAATGTCCTAAGCATTGAGTTGGACATGAAATGAACTTTATGAGGGAGACTAATTTTAGTCGTAAAGTGCACGTGAATAACGACTACCAAGTTCGTGGAATTATACGAGGCAAGAATAAATGTATCACAAGTTCTTTTCGGCACGCACGAAATCTAGGAAGCAAGCCGGTCCGGCAGTTCGCAATAGATAAAAAACAATTTCTAGCTAACTAAAGAAATAAGGTTCCATCAGTTCAGAAAACCTTAGCACCAGTGCAATTTGAGACACTGCTTTCCTAAGGTGTCCCATGTTGAGAAAGTCTCAGATTATTCCTGAGCTTCGCCCTCTCTATCGCGCGACAATTTGCTTAGCTCCAACTGTTATTTATTAGCATTGCTCAGGATGTCCCATTCGCGTGCATAATAAATACGGACAAAGGGGAATCTTTTGGGCCTATCTTGAGTTAGTATCCCAGCGGAAGACGGAGAAATGTTTTAGGGGAAATCTTGATGTTTTGGTATAAAGGCGTCTACTGAGTACTTGTGAAAGCAATATTTTACTGATAAAAGATATGGATAATATTCCAGAGGCGCCCCTTAAGTGCAGGGGCTCAACAACCACAATATTTCACAAGACAATGGAGCATAGAAGAAGAATGACTTCGAGGTACTCGTATGCTCAATGTTATTGACGTCCAGACTTGAAACACGACTTTACCTTACATAACAGAATTGACTAAGTGCAATTTGTTCTCAAAACATGAGGCATCACTAAAATTAGGTACACATAGAGAAAAAAATGGCGCAGACCAGGGTGATAAATGCATACCACTTCATATAGTTTCATGTTAAAATTTTCTATCACCTATTCCCTCATTAAAATTTTCAGCTGTTTTTCTCTTTTTCATCTTTGAGAGACGCTAAAATACTATGAACATTCAAAAGAACACTATGCTGTATTGCGTTTTGAGCTTTCATTCCTATGTAAATTATTCTACTCAGCCATAATTTACTGCATTTTGCTTCTGCTTAGTGTACAAGATGATCAAATAATTAGAAAACTTTTTAACATACATGCGAACAGTAACAAATCTTCAATCTGTAAGTTAACTGCTCCACATAAACATAGTTTCATTTTCAATTTGAGCCTCAGTTGACAGCTGGGGATTATTACTGCAGTTGCACACCGCAGTTACGGGGTTGCCTGACAGCACATACGTACATGCAAGCTTCTTACCAGGCTCGTCAGGGGGCAGTTTCGCAGACAGTGAAGGACTCGCTCTCCGTTCGCGTTGACTTAAGTTAGGATTGATTAGGAAAACAGTCCCTAGGCCCTAAGCAGATTTGTTCTGCATAATAACTTTCCAAGGGACAGCCAGTCTAGTCTCAGTTTGAGAGGCTGCTTGCCAGCCAAGATGAAATAGTCCGTGAAGAAGCGCTAGACGTGCAGCAAACCAACGTGTCCAAAGCCGTCTGCGCCAGATTATCCGATTGCGACAGAATTTTTGAAATGTTCAGTACACTCACTGCAGAGAAAATGCGCTGGATGCAGTCCATGCCCAGGCGCCGGCATATTGAGCATGCAACAATCATTGCGCACTAAGAAAACGCTCACCATCGTTAACTTTGAAATCAAGATTTGATTCACAAATACACGTAAACTCACAGTCGTTTGCAGTCGTTGAACATGCACTCTATTCTGAACTTCAGCAGAAAATGTGTATTAGTGAGATTTATGATACTTAGTGTAAATCATGCACATCATAAATTATGGGGAATCTAACGTGAAAAAGTTATGGGGATGCTCTTGTCATATGACTACATTCAAGCAATTCTGTAGTCTATTCGTGACTTTTGTTTGCAGAGCATGTTTATATCCTACATAAAACCCGTGTTTTCTCATCCACGGTTCCTAAAGAAAGAATAAAGTTTTCCCTAGTTTTCTGTGTGCTTTAGGTCGAAGACTCGTCTTTTATTCCAGTTTGTCAAGAGTGAAGCCCAGTTGTAGAGCTCGGCTGCTCCTCAAAGTCGGTTTACTGTTTATTGGGTGGCGCCGAGAGGCAGCTGCATGGCCAGTTACATTACACTTACACAGGCTCGGGCGCTCCAGCACAACAGATCTCCATTATCAATGGAGTTGCACTTCAAAGAAACTTGATCGAAAGATGCCATAACGAAACAGAACGTTCCCTTGCGCTTCTAGCTTAGTGAGAGCTAGCAGACGTTCGCCCCAAATGATAACAATAGATAGGCGCGTAGCTTCAGCTTCTGCAACACATATCATGCTTACTGCGATACACATCGCCAATACTCCCTAGGACAGGATGAGCTCCCAATAAGATTCTACGTATTGGCATTGAAACTCACAATTTACTGGTATGGCTGATCAAAACATTTATCAGTATTTCTATCTAATATGAGGAAATGTTTCAGAAACGTATTTACTTGGATATACTTGTTTGGATAGGTATTTCAATGCGGGGAAATACGAGTTCTCAGATCTGCAAAATCCCCAGCATTTATCATGAACACACTTCCGAGTTCTAAAAATAGTCCCTTTCTTTAATGAATGCGAGGTTAAATTGTTTGATTTCCAACAACAAATGTTGATGTTAAGTGACTTAGCATGAGAATTAAAGTCCCAAGTAATAAAGCAGTGAACATTAAGGTTGATGCCAGGTGAGTTTGCACGAGAATTAAAGTCACAGATAGAGCAGTGAACATTAGTTTTGATGCTAGGTGAGTTAGCACGAGAATTAAAGTCACAGATAATAATGCAGCGAACATTCATGGCAAGGTGCATCAACCGCGACTATCTCGTAAGGCTCTGCACGAGCAGTATCTTTTAGCACGCAACGAGGACTGCTACGAGAAAATAAACAAAAATAATGGTCCGACTAATGTGGTCACAGGCCGGGAAAATTCAATAAGGGAGGAGTGTTACTTGGCTGTTGCCTGTTCGGAGCCTCGGAAACCTGGTCAAGTCGTACGGTTATAGGCTGTAGGGGCATTACATACTCGAAGCGTGGCTCCCAACACCAAGGATTGAGAGAGGAGTACTCGATTCCCTATTTTCTTTTCACTATTTAATGCCTCACGAAAAATCCCTTACAGCCAATTTGCTTATTTCAGAAACGAGCTCAGAGGTGAGAAGTCCTCGCATTTTTGTGAGAAGCCTAAGATGATTTAATTAAGTTCAATAGATTACTACTGATATTGCATCATACCTTGAGTGGCTGCGAAAAGTTAGAAGACTGCGGTAAATATTGAAATAAAAAATACCTGAACATGTTTTACGATCTTTCGGCCTTGACCATTCATAGGGAACCCTTCAAATGCGACGCAAAGATGAACGTTAAACGAGTTTGGCGCTGTTAGTAAAGCTCGCTCTCCTGACGGTAGACAATATAGGTAGAAATTACATAGTACATTGTACTATAATGTATTATATGTATTACATTATAGTACACTGGCGGAGCACTAGGAGATGTAAATGTATTGCTGTAATTTTCTCCGTTGAAATTATCACTATTCTCGTGAAGATTTACGCCAATTAATTTCGCAAAAAACCGTCGATCACAATTCGGGACGCAGACGTAGAAAAATCGATGGCAGATCAAATGGTACAAGTAATCTGGAAGTATTACAAGTTTTACTAGAACTCAAACGCTGATGGCGATGTGTTTAATGCTAGTTTCAGAAAGACCTGAACTCCAATGGTCATATAATAATTTCTTACAAAAGCTCAATAATTAAGCCCGTTTAGTTTTAAGAAGCTAGTTTACAATTTAAGAAGTGAATTTCGTCCAATAGTTTATACAATTTTATCTGTGGGGAATGGTAGTAGTTAGTACTTTGTGTAATTGTTTATGCCACTAGATGACCCGGGTAAAAGAACGAACATCTAGTGTTTTCAATATTCTGATTCGATGCAGTAAAATTCAAGGTAGCGTGCCACACTCGCATTCAATTTTGCCTTGTGGTTGAGGACTGCAGGTTTCTGAGAGTGGAACAAAAATGTACGAGTGATATGGCAGTGAGCAGAAGCTTCTGAATGCCAATATTTTAAGGATGAAACAAAAAAAATTGCCGATGATCACTTAAGTAAAGCGACCGAAATCTGAAACGAAACCTAGAACATGATTTTATATTTTTCCAAAGACTTCCGGATTTTTGTGCAACGCACCAGTTCAGAGGCAGAAAGTAATTTAGCTTTCTCAATGAGTATGATTTGCTTTGCTCTCAGGAAAATAGTGAAAAGAAAAGGAAACACTCAAAATTTAACAAAATATGCTAATTTTTCTGGTAGTAAATGTTCTTTTTTATAAAATCTGAACAAGCTTGCTCAATTTTTGGCTTAGTTTGCAAGTACATTTGGAGAATTTTGAGATCTGAGGAAAGGCTAAATTTGATTTACGGGTTCATGAGAGACTTGGGTGCTGTCACATGAGTCTCACTGAGCTCAGGCTATCAGAAATGGGAAGATTATTTAAGGGTAGGCTACACGCACTGCAAAAGGTTCTGTGGACACAGAAGCCCTGTGAACATCGTTAAATAAACCGTATATCTTCAACAGGAAATTCTTTTTGGTAGGTGCTTGTGGGGTCCTCCGAACATACTCTGTACGAGGTATTTTCAATGAAAACTGAAATAGCTGCAGTCAAAACATCATTGAAGTGAAAAATTCGCTCATGAAGCATGAATACATGTATCTACATGAAATCAGTTAATGAATTACTGACTCGCAATGTATGACTGGCTTGAAGTCTCATATGCAAATTTAGGAAAAACGACGCGCGTCTCAAAGCGGTGAAATATAGAGTTTTCTAAGCCATGTGTTTTAGTTAAATATTACTGTCCCCACAACGGTCATTGAAGAGGCAAATAGCTCCATGCTTTTTCACAAATCATGCTTGGTAGGGGCATACAACATCACAGGAAACGGCAATCATTTATTTCAAAGCCCTCAAAGTATTAATCGCTCAGCGACAGATATGTCTGATTTGTAGCAGCTTTCCATCAACGAAGAGCGTGCGACGCCAATCATATTAAAAGTTGTAGTGTATCCATCTGCCAGGCAACTCGCACGAGCTTCGTGTTGATTGCTATTTTAATGCAAAACTCAATTGAAATCAAAGGATTCCTGGCTACTCTAATTTGTTGCTGCGCTAAATGAATCTGTTTAAAATAACGCTGCGATAAACTCGGTGAAACTTCAAAAGACAAAAATTAGAGCTTGTACAGAAAGACCATTTCATCATGGGGTCGGTGTTTATTTATTATAGATTTGTAACATTTAACGGGATTTATGCTGTGTTAATATCACACAGCGACGTTTTTATTGAGCAAGCTTCTAAAGCGGAGGATCTACTTAATTAAGGAAACTGTCACAATTTACCATGGAAGTAAAATAACAACAAACGGTGAGGAAAAAAGTGTCACTCAGTTACATTTTTAATCTGATGTATACGAATAGCGTTCAGAGAAGCGAAATAAGTTACAGCTCAGCTTGGTGATTGATGTTATTGTGAGGAATGCATTGTGATGGGCGATCGGGGAAAGGTTAAAGCCATTTTTCAAAAGCCCAAGGAAACAATTCCGAATTAAGCAAAAGTCAGCTTTGATCAATAAATCTCGATGCCAGATGCGATAATTTCCTGAAGATAAGAGCGATTAGAAAAAGCGGAATCTCGATACGCGCGGAATATTGCCGTAATTTTTAGAGTACGGCGCATGGATGCACTGCGCCTACTTTTTAATCATGGCTCTGCAATGCTCCCGCTCTGAGCCACGATTTTTGCTGCGCTACCCTTTATTTTTAGGAAATTTTTCTTCATATTCCAGTGAGTTGGAGGTTTTTGCGCCTCGGGGTGATGAAGGGCGGCGAGCCCGTGGAGTTTGGAGGGAGTGTTGGGGTAAGGGGGAGTGTCTCCAAGTACACACGGACGCACTCACCAGCCAGCGCACAAACTTCTTGGAGGGTTCAACTTTCTTTTTTCGTCTCCTAACTTGAGGGCAGGGAATTTATTAATGTTCTATTGCGTGTCTTGTTAAATAGTGGCTGAAGTTATGGCGCCGCGATGAGACCAGCTGCTTAGACCTCCTTTGATTTATCGGTAACAGATGCTTGCTGCTGCAAAGGGTGAGACCAACTTCAAGTATTTCAAATAAAATAGCTTATAGTACATTGGCAGAGCATGGCAAAGTCAAGAGGTCATCGCAGGAAAAAAACGTATACACATTTTCAGTAAATGCTGCGCAAAAAATTTGAAGAATATTTCGGTACTGTTTCGGCCGAACACCAAGCCTTAGTGGGGACTCGCAAAGAAATTCAATAAAGTGTTTGCTAGTCTTTCTTAATATCTTTCAAATACTACATAATAAAACTTTAATTAGAAATCCTTTCATTCAAATGGTAGAATCTATGAAAGTATGAAACCTTAACACAGTATTTACATACATGGAATGCATTAGTAAAAATGTTTGAAGAGACTGAAGTGTTTATAATATTGAGAGGATATAAATGAAGGTAAAAAATGTGAATATAGTTCCTTCTTTTCATAGACATTAATGTATATCAAAATTCGTGGAAGATGACGCTGATATTGGTTACATAACTCATGATGAGCTGCAAGATGTCAATAATGCATGAATAGTTCAAAGTCTACGGATATGGTACGAATATTTCATTTACTCAGAAACTTCTAATAAGAAAGAAAACTATTTCTCAGGCTGCTTATATTCTTGACTTAGACAAATTCATATCTTGAAACTAGCACAACTTGAAAGAAAATGCCTCTTAAACATTGCATACTGAACAGATTGAGCTCTGCTTCTTATCTGCTCTATAGAAATGTGGAAAAGTATTTAAGTAATATAATAACAGAGTGAGTTTTTTCAGTTGGCATACCTATGTTTTTGAGGGCAAGTAATAAAAAACAGTCTGTATGTACACGAGAAAGCTAACTTGGCTTGCCAACCAACTCAAGTTCTTGAAAAGTTTTTGTGGAGGTTCAAGGACTTGTTTAGTGACTTGTGTAAGTCCAATCAGTCGTGGAGCTCTCATTATTCGGCAGCAAACTCGTTAGACTCTCGTAAGTCGCTCGTTCAGGTACTCACCGCCTTCTTAATGAATGAGACGAAGCCATAGCCTTTGGATTTGAGTGTGTGGGGATCCCTGACGACCCTGCAGTCTCTGTAAAAAAACAAATGCGATTTTAGAACTGGGACATTGGTTCAAAGAGAGCCCCGTTTGAAAATAACATATTCTAACCGAGTCATTTTTTCTTAAAGATTATTAAAGTTGAAGGATCTGAAAGAAAAGCGAATTAACTTTTGGAATCATAAAAATATGCACAAGTAAATATGTTTTGAAGAAATGTTTTGGAAAACGGATCTTTAATCTTAAAATGGTGATAATTTTTCTTTGAGCACACACTCTTATCTCACCGGAAACCAAGTCATTAATAAATTTGATATCAGTTTTATGAATTTTCTATAGTAAATTCAAGAAAATTTCTGTGCTGTCTGCACTTTGGAAAGATTCTTAATTTTGGCATGATTCTTAAAAGCATCTTTATAATTCTTACTGAACAATTCTGCAGATAACATGCCATGCCATCATTACATTATACAGATGTCAGAGCATAAAATTCTCTGCAGAAATACGTTACAATACAAAATGAAGATAGTATCAATGAAAATAGAGCATTCATAGAGTAAGGGAAGAATGCAATCGTTTTTTACTTGAGATAAAAATAATCAGTTTTTAAAAGTAGGAGTGCTGGTCGAATTAAGATTATTTTTTCCTCATGTGATCATGGATAATCACGAGGAACATTGCTTGTAAAAAAGTTCCTTTTTATTTGCGCTAGAATAAAATTGACTGCTATGTAGGTAAATTCATGTTAATCTCAGTAAAATGCGGGGATAAAGAGAAGCTAAATTTTGAATCTCTATTGACAAACTTGTCTGAAAAAAATTGTGTTAATCCTAGAAAAACTTTGATAAGAAAAACTAATTTTAGAAAACAATTACACTTTTCACAAGCTTGTTTTCGAAAAGTTCATATCAGATTAATCTGTTAACGGTCACCACTCACTCGACAATAATAATACTTTTGTCATATTACAATTGGTATTTGACAGTAATAACAACACTAATTGACCTAATAAACATTATAACATCATATGATGTTAACGCCGCTGTGGTACCGTCGCGCATCTACATCATATGGTGTAAGTTGCCGGTAGAATGCAACTCGTACACACATCATATGATGTAAATAACGCTTAACAGGTTAAGTAAAGCAAGCGTATACATAAAAACTAATTTTTGAATACGTCTAATCTTTTAACAAACTTATTTGAGGATATGCGAGTTTACGCCGAGAATTAAAACGAAGGCAATGATCATCAAATTAAGATGAAAGAAACTCATGTTTACACCTACATAGCTTTAATACCTAGAGTTCAAGTCAAAGACAAAATTTACAGTACCTACGTAAGAAATCAATGATTTAGAGTCGAAGACGACATGGACGATTTTGCAAACTAAGCAAAAGAGTTAAACGTAAGTCTATTAAAAATATTTATTGAAAAAAGATTCCCTAAATAACAGATGAAAATAGTTCCAGGACTCAGGTTTTATGATTATTTTTAGCTTACGGTGTCATGTGACCGTATTATGCTCATTATTATATGGATAATTCACTTCTTAAAAGTTTACAGTCGCACGTCTATCCCTAATACAAATTTTGAACAATGAATGCAATTTTAACAACATTTTTTTGGCTGTCTTTGCGTTCTCAAAACAAACTTGGAAGAAGTAGTTTGACCAACTTTCGCTTGTGAACAATGAACATTATGTTCGGACTTATAAGCTATAACATAAAAACAAAAAAACACTCCTAATCCTTTCACCAAGAAGTTTTTTCTATTCGAGTTTCGTTTCCATTCGCAAATGAATGAAAAATACTTTGTAAACTACTATCTTGTTGGTTTGGAACTGTCAAGTATAAAACCTGAATAGTTGAAATGTGAAGTTGGAGGCATGTCAGTGTTAGTTGAATTTGCATCTTATGCAATCATAGGATGTTGAGGCCTCCATCTTGTACAATTTACAACAAAAAAAATGTTTTGACGTCAACAAAAAAAAATCGCTGTAAAACAGAAGTTGCAACAGATTCAAATTAATAACAACTTAAGTTGGATGATCTTCCCATCGATGTCTAGAAATCTATATCTAATTCCATTCTTATACCACAGTCGTAAGATTTTTTACATAGTTTTTCTTTCAAGGAATTAAATTGCGAATAACTTCCTTCTATTTCAACTAATTTGCACGCTTCATCAATCACAAGCAATAGTAGTATCAAATTACAAGCAGTCGTACATTGACCAATTCAACTCGACAGTTTCCCGCATGTAAGGAGCAACGAAGAACGACTGCTAAGAAAATCTGAAGCAGTGTAGGAATTGCTCCAGTTCCCGCAACTTTTTCCTCGAGCAAGTGCTCGACGAAACCTTCCTCCTGTCTCCAATTTCCGTACCTTTCTTAGAAAAAAACATTCTTTTTCATAGCGCCCCTGATTTTCTTTCGGAAAGAAGCGAAGTGGAGAAATAGGACAGAAGAAGAAAGCACAGAGCTTGAGGTATGAAGCAATTTTTCGCCGAGAACACCCATGACTATAATTTCTATTTCGGCAGAAATTAGTACACATTTTTTAACCAGAAGTAGAAGGCAGCATATTATCTGATCGTACAAGAAAAATATTGGGATGTAAACTTTCTAAGAGTATAGATTAGAGATAATCTGACATGAGATATTTAAATGATTTGAAATTAAATTTCAGTATTGAGAGAAAAATATATCATTTTCGTGCGTTACGAAACATTAAAAGAATCCTAGGGCAATAGCTCCTACTTAAAAAATTCAACATGCATGTGAAATGGAGGTTCTATTCCTGAAATTTTAAACGCCGATTATTATTAATTAACCTCCATGCTTTCATTGACTTATTCAACTTGAAGTTTTGTCTACTGGGATGAATGTTGTGCTCCTTCGGTAGTTTGAATTGTCATCCAGAACAAATTCTTCATCGAATAAAATCTCATTCTCTGCTTGGAATTACACTGTAAGTTGAACTTTTTCCCGGTCAAAGTCATGAGAAGCCATGCTCATAGCTGGAATCCTAGGCTATAAAGAGGTCGCAAACATGCGTTGAGGGTTACGAAATAGGGCTTCAAGGGGAGGTCGGCAACCAGGGTTGAGTGTTACGAAATAGGGCTTCAAGGGGTTGTCTGCACCCAGGGTTAAGGGTTACAAAATAGGGCTTCAAGGGGAGGTTGGCAACCAGGGGTGAGGGTTAGGAAATAGGGCTTCAAGGGGTTGTCTGCACCCAGGGTTAAGGGTTACAAAATAGGGCTTCAAGAGGAGGTTGGCAACCAGGGGTGAGGGTTACGAAATAGGGCTTCAAGGGGTTGTCTGCACCCAGGGTTAAGGGTTACGAAATAGGGCTTCAAGAGGAGGTCGGCAACAAGGGTTGAGGGTTAGGAAATAGGGTTTGAAGAGGTGGTAGAAAATTACGGATTCATAGAGGGAATATGGTTGTAAACTTGTTCGTCACCAGAATGGAATTTAATATAAGCTATTTCCAGGGAAATGGGAGCGAAGAATGCTTGGAGAGAGACACGAACACTTGAGCTTTGGTCATCGCAAGTAGCTTTTGTGCTTACTGGTAAATGATGAACTTGGTAACTCGTAATTACAGATTAACTGAAGGTTCGCTCCTAAATTTGTCTGAAGGTATCATAAGCCAGATTAATGTAAGAGCACATTGGGTCAGATAGGTTAATCATGATAATTTTTTTGGTGGTTCCTAAACTGAAGATTATTTCTAGCATGAAATATCCAACAGCCTCGTAAATTTCCAGCCACACGTCTGCAATTTTGATTCAAAGAACACAAACACACAAATGCTTGTTAAAATCCGTTTTCTGCTTCTAAGCTGACGTGCACAGCACACCAAGCTCTGCACAACTTCCGACTTGCCTGCTGCACAATTTAAATTCATGCTTGTTGCCCCAAAGCTAGAACTTTGCACCTCAAATGTCAGTCAACATAAAATTTCTCGCAAGATGGAGCTCAAAAATTTTCCTTTCTGCTATAATCTATTAAATAAGCAAACATTCTATTTCATGCACTGAGGATGGTTTCGGCTAAGTAAATGGAAGAGTAAGCCAAGAATGAAGTCTGAACGTCCATGATGTAAGCTTCAACATTATTTGAGGTATAGGTGCTCGAATACTCATTTTTGTGCATCACTTCTGTTCCATGTCTAGATCCTCTTCCGTCATGTATTATCCAACATCCGTTTCTGAGCGACAAAAATGGCTGCTTCTCATTTGTTGATGAAGAGGACTGCAGCAAGTCGGTACAAGTATTTTCCTTGCGCAATTATTGGTAAATTAGAGAAGAGTGGGGGAGAAGCGCTGCTATGCAAATGAATCCGAAACAAAAGTTAAGGGCACAAGTTGCACGCATTAAGGTACTCCATGGAGACTTCCAACATTCCACTGCTTTACATTGGCAATGACGGCGATTTTTTCAGCTTTAACTCTGTTTTGAACTCTTAATGTTGCCTGATCCCGTTGGTGAGCACGAATAGTTAAATCGGTAAATATTTTTGGCAGCATTTTAAAAGGAAAAATTCTACAATTTTCAGTATATGTTCCGGACACCGCGTTTACCTAATTGTCATTTTAAGAAATCTGGTCGAAAATAAAATTATTCAAGAAAATTACTCATGTATCAAAATTTCTTCAGTTTAAAGTATCTTTGGCTTGAATATGAACAGTTAAAAAACACTTTAGACTGGTACCTTTTTATTAAAATGATTTACGATCGGCTATCCTACGATATTGATGTATTTCAAAGAAGTAAAATACCCTGCGAAGTTGAATATAAATGAAATTACTCTTTCTTGATGTTTTATGGCTCTACGAATTCTGAAGCAAATGAAAATTCAAAGGTTGACGGCGTCGTCAGTTTTATTGACTATTGAATAAAAATGAAATTTACGTGATTTCATGCATGAAGTTTTCATAGAATTATCACTGATGGTCAACATTGCCATTACATAACGAACATTCAACTCGCATGCGTCAAACAAACGACATTCTAAGACTCCAATCAAAGTCATGAAAGCAAAAGGACAACCAGTCGGCCGTTCTGTCGGTTAAAATGGCGTGAAGCTTTGTTTAAAAACTGTACTACTTTTATGCCATTCATGTTAGACACACGCATCATTTTCATCAATTTATTTCTTTGCACTGAGAGTATCACGGCGTTTTGATAAAACGGCTGCTGATGTTTCGTTGGCTTTGTGTATAACTATCTTTGTGTACCCGCTTGACAGCAGAAAATACTTCTCAAAAGGAACAAACATTTCATAATTTCAAGTAATTACAGTAATTCCGTTGCCTGCGTTATCGTACTACGAATCTGCAATTAGTAACATTTGACCCAGGCTTGATAGCGCACTCCAATTTTCCTCGTTCCATGATCAAAACCCATTTAGATATGCCACTTTCTCTGCTTACAACCTGCTGATTCCTTTGTACGTGACAGTTCTTACAAGCAATAATGGGAACAAGGCTGAAGTCATTGACGGTTGTTCCAACGACCGATTGTGTGTAGCTTCAGAGGCCGCACTTCTTGTAAACAAAGCCTAAAGCCCACAAGGCTCGAACAAACACACGAGCGCCTTATCGTCTTCTCTCACACGCAAAATGTTTCACGCAAAAGACTCCCGTGAATATCGGTGCACAAGTTCCCGATCATCGACTTATAATAAACTTCTGGCAAACAATGGCATTCCAACACGTATTTTCTTTCCCCTCGGAAGCAAATTGGCCTAAAATGCAAAACAAAAGAGCATTGGCAAAGTAGGATCAGTGGCGGAGGGATTCTGTGGTCCCGCTCATGGGATTCGCTTTCCCGAAGAGCATTTTGTCGCCCGTCCTGACTATCTCAGGATAAGCTCTCCTCTTGCACCAGATTTTCCATCGAACGAATTTCCTCGACAGTTTTCCTAAATTACTTATATAGGTGAGGTTTTAATGTAGGATTATCGATAACAGGACTCGCTGAATAAAGTAGCTCATACATTGAGCTCTAACGAACATACGATAATCATGCAGGTGTACCAAGAAAACTCCGATAAAAACTTGAGTTCGTGGCCTTATTTACTCCAGCTTTTGCTGGTACAGCTGTGTGCGGGGCGACTTGTCTCTTAAATGAGTTCAAGAAAAAGAGTCTCGAGTCGGGCTTCTCTTGACACAATAGATGCATTTAAATGGATGCTACGGACACCAGCGCTATCTGACGGGATGCTCCAGAGTGTAGGGGACAAAAATAACAAAGAAGTTTACGAAGAAAAAAAATGTGCTTGTTTCTCTGAGTTTTTCGAAGTTGCTTTGCTCTCGTTTAGCCTCCCTGGTGATCCGCAGTGCTTTGTGGGATGCATTCGCGGAGTAACGTTCTTTCTGAACATTGTAGCCGAATTTTGCACAAAATTAAAATCAGGGGAAAATCTACATTTAAATTTGAATAAAGCATTTAGTCTGCTCGATGTTCCATATTTTGAACGTACCCCATTGTTGGGTTAGGTATATGAATATGAGAGTGAATGATACGATGGAATGTAACATATTTTGAATCAAATTGTGTTGGAAAAAGAACGCCTGTACGTATTTATCGCTACATTTCGCGTTTTACTAATTAGTTCAAGACGAATGAGGTCATAAATAAATAGGATCATTCACAGTTTAGCATAAATTATTAATAGTTACAATGAGTGTGATCACAATCTAATAATTATGTTACTAACAATCATTCTTAGCGTAGTTTCAATTACACTGAAACGTCTATTGCAATTGAAAATATTGTGCTTAATGTACAACACAATTTCCGGTGTTATTTGTAGAATAATTTGAGGATGAACAACGATCATTTAACAAGTGATTTGTCTCTAAAATAACACTAAATTAGAGATGGTCAGAAGTACACTCCAGTATCTTTTATGGGGGGAAAGTACGGTGACAATGAATAAAAATTTCTATCAATAGCTTTCGCATAAATTATATGAATTGTTGTTAATATTTCAATACAATCCGAAAAATATTCCTCATACTAGCTACTACGGATTATGGTACTTTATCATGAAATTTTGTTAAAAAGATCACTATGGCTTTTAGATTCTTATAGTTTTGCGCAACTGAATTTCATCGATGGATATTAGCAGCAAAAATATTGTAAACGAACGAGCAGAGTTTCAACCCAAAGTTTTAAGAGATATTTATCAAATTGCTTGTACGCATAATAAGTGCCAACAAATAGTTTGAGCAGATGTCGAAATCTCAACAAATCAAGACCCGCAATGCAGTTGTTTGAATTGAGTTATCCAAGTCACCCTTAAGGCTACAGCTTTCTTCCGTCCAATGAGCCGTTTTGTGTCACTGGTAACTGACAATTCAGAAAAACTTATGAACACCCCTTCAGAGTGATGCGTTTGCTTGCCTTTGATAAGAATCTTGAAAAGAGCACTGACAGCTAAGGCGAATGAATAAAATATATTCGAAAGTTTCATTCGAATCCTAACCACCGGGAAGCGAGCACTTTTATCTCAGCTCGGAAATTTCGTCTCCTCTGCGCTGGAGAATGCAGAAGCACTTTAAAGAATTCAGGATCAATCTTGCCTCTCGAAGATTTGGGTCTCGGTGCAGAGGTCGTAAATTTTTCAATTGCGTCAATTCGCCAGGCAGAATATTGTAGAAGCGCTCATGACGCGCTCGGCAAACGCGTTCCAAAAATCAATCCTGAACTTTTTCAAACGGTATAAAGTTGTGAACATAATGAAATTGACTATGATTTTCATCATTTATGCATTCAAGATATGATTCCTCCCAACGGTATTCGGCAAAGATACTTTTTAATATGTAGAGAAAAATGCATCTGGTTCGGTTCGGGCAATCGTTGGTTTCCACATTTCACATGCTTATGGTGTTTGGCAAACGTCAAAAGTGTGGTACAAAACTGACTACGTAGAAGTAACGAACAGATATGTAAATTAAAAAAAAAATAACAATTACTTTAAAGTAAGTTGCATAATGAATAAGGAAGCTGAACATTGCAATTCGAAAATGCATTTTCCATTCATTGAACACATACTATGGTTCAAAATGGGAAATAATTCAATGTAGATACGCTTTACATAAAATGGAGGGCAAAAAAGATCAGTTCGAGTTATAAAGAAATAAAAAGCTTGTAAAATATTCATTACGAGGGAGTACAAGCATACTGAGCGTTTACTTCGTTACTTAATGGCAACTAGTAAGTGCAAGTATCAAAACTGATAAAAATTCAAACTATTTCATTTTTGTCCATGCACCACACAGCTCTGTTATCGTTATAAAATTGATTACAGATTTTTTAAGCTTCTAAGGGAAAGAGGCAGAAAAACATTGTTAACAGGAGTATGTTATTCCTAATTTAATTCTTGAATATGCAAGAGATATAAATAATTCTGAAATACGAGATAGCATTTATGACCATCTGTAAGAAAATAATATTCCCTATTAAAAAATACACGTTTCAAAAATCTGTTCACATCTGGAATGACGTAACAGTGCAAAAATCCTTGATCGTACAAATTGAATTTTCATGTCCTACTATGCTATTCAAGACCAGGTGTATATAATAGGAGAAAAATAATCCAGATTACCAACAATCCTCTTACGTCTGCAATTCATGAATATTATCAGTAAAAAGAATACGGTCCGCACGAGGGAGTGAAATGACGCCTGGGAAAAATAGGATGAGCTAGTGAAGAAAAAACACTTCAGTCTGATCAAATTTAGAAAATCCTGCATTTTGCAAAACAAAATCTTCCTCTGCCGGTGAAGTTCGCAGGAAGAGTTTGAGACGGTCGTTGAGTTCTAAATGAATTTCACTATAAATGATGTTTAACGAGTATCCCCTCATTTACGTCGCTGCAGTAGTACTCAAGCTGGACATGTCGACCAAATACGACGAGTCGTTAAGAACGTTATTGTAAATCATTGGAGGCGCGTACAGCCATCTCGTTTCGCCAGGTGAGGTGCCCATGCTGCCCCTCATGTATTCACTGTAATGTTGCGCGCTGGGGCCCGAACGCAAGACTTTTGCGTGTTTTATGATTGGTTAAACGCTCGTGAACAGAGAGTCCGCCTTAACGGCGAACCAGCTCTTGCCTTTCAATGACCTGCAGACGCGGGTGAAAGAATGTCGGCTTGGAAGAGAGGGCTTTTCATTAGCAATTTCGTCACTTAACGTTCAAAAGATTACTTCAAAAGCACGAGCCGGTGAGGCGGGATAACGTCTGTTGGTAGCGTTTAATCTGACACTATTTACTGGGTTTGGTCTAGTCAGCGACTGGTGGCGCCGCAACCGAGCCATAAAACCAGACGGAAACGAGCCATTTATTACCTCATTTATTATATTATTGCTCGTGTAGCGTTGCGAGTGCCATAACTCGGCCACATGGCGAGATTCTTCTTCTCTTACTTGCGTCCTAGAAGCTCCAGAGCCTGAAACTGTTTTATGATGCTCTAACGAACTACAGTAGTGAAGCTTTCTCGTTGAAATTTTTGAGGCTGAGGCAAACTGAGGTCGCTAAGAGCATCAGATGTAGTGCACATGATGTATTTGGGTCAGAACTAGGAAATTCAACAGGAAAACTGTTGGTTCACTCCTTGATTCAGAGTTCACTCATAAAAGTGTCAAAACCTCATTAATATTTTTTGTCACTCCTTGGAAATCATTTCGCTGGAGCTCATGGTGATTCATATGTACACAATATTTTAAAACTAATAGTAATTTATTGTGAAAATGCAATTAGGTAATAACTGGAGACCGTTCATAAATCAATGCGAGTGAAAATGGTTCAAAAATCAGATACATTTTTTTCACCAATGAATTAGATTATGACTCGTTATTCTTGGGTCAAGAATTTAATGATCTATGGACAAGAAATACAATCGATGTCTCCTCTCAGTAATGACACCACACCTGTTTAATATTAATTTAATATTTTAATTTACTGAACCAAAATATATAATGGTTAGTGTATCAAAAATTTAAGACGGAAAAAGGTGCAGTAGAATATAATTTCCTTAAATCATTGCCTGACTTCTACCGTGTGATATCCAACAGAGGTTAATTTTATCTTCACAGAGACACATTTTACACATTCAACACATTTTTGACACATATTTTAGAAATGAATTCAACAACGGCAGCGAATATTTATGAACCAAACTGCAAAAGATACGAGATTCTGTTTCATTTTAAATTCATAATAAATCAAACAGAAATGTATCGTAACCATAACAGTAGCACTAGGTTTTGAAGACTGTATTATACGAGTGTTAAAATTGCACTCATTTCCGTACAAGTTTGAAACCAGTTCTACCCTACATTAAATAATTGTTACTTTGGGGCAAAGTTCTTCCATAACTTCACTTTAATATGCCACAAAGCATGTATTTGCAGAACACATAAAGTTATATAAAGAGTAGCAAGCTGGAATAGCTGATAACTACATACATGGAAGTACATGCTCTTACTTATAGCTAGGACAAGAGGAAGTAATTGCATTATACTATTTTTTTTAAAGTATATGAAGCAATTCAAGCAAAAAACCAACTGGTAAACAATTGAAGATTTGAGACAAGGATGTGGCTAAAAGACTGACAAAACAGCATACAAATTACCAAACAGAGATGTGGCCATGAGACTTCGATCAAAGAGCATCTAATTTAGCGAAAAAAGATGTGGCCAAATGGTTTCGATTAAACAGCATCTAAATTACCACGTATTTTCACACTTGAAAAAAGTTCAAAGCCGACTGTTATTTTTATACTTTGAATTCGATACGAGTTTTGACATAGAATTAATGTAATTAGTTATTTTTAAATTGGTGTAAAAAAAACATGTTTAAAATTATTAATTATTAAGCAACCTGTTGGTGGTTACATATTCATTTGAAGTTAATAACTATTATCCAACTTTTTCCTGTTCTTTTATCACTAATTCTATCAAACGAAACCTGGAATCAAATTTTTTTTAGCTCCCAAATTTATTAATATCTTCAGCTTCAGTTATTTTTTGAAATCCGTGCAAAACCTTTTCCTAAAATGCTTCAGCTTATTATTTTGTCAATGATATTTGCCGTTTTGACTGGTGTACACATAGTAGTTCAATTTTCTTTTAACATTCTATTAACACAAAATTTTGAGTTCTTTAGTACGCGAATCTTGACACATCTATTGTTCCATCAGCAACTAGAGTTAGTTTTTCTCAATGCTTTAAATATTTTCGAACAACACGAGTTCCAAGTGTTCGTGTATTGATATTTCTGAACTCATAATTTCATAGCACTTCTTAACTGCATCATTCTTTTTGTACTCGTCTGTTTTCCCTGCACCTCACGCACATGTAGCTTCTCTAGGTATCATACCTTTTTCTCCTGTAAACGCCCTCTAGCTTTCTGTTCAATCCCTCTCTTCCATTCATGCATTTCACTGCGCAAATTTTCGAACAATTCACTCAGAAACAGTGGAAACATGCACAAGGAAGCAGCTATGTAGCAATAACTTCTTTTGAAATCAAGAAATTCCTTTAGATGCCATGCTAATAGCAACTGTAATTTTGCCTTGTACATAAACAAAAACTGCAAATTCATAAAAAAATCGCCTTCGGATTGAAACAAAAATTAGAATTCTGTGAACTTACTTGTTAGAGGTCAGTAGTAATAAAGTCAGATTTTTTCATGGATATTAGAACGACAGACACTGTAGTAACTTTTCCATTGAAGATTTGTTTAACATTTACATTTTTGAACAGTTTCTCGCCAGAAGACAAACTGAAACGAGAGTCTCGTCTGTTTTAACGGCGATGTACAGCAAAAGTTAACTCGAATAAAATTCAACTCCATAAAATTCCTATTCATGACAACAATATGAAGTTTCTCTCCCAAACATTGCTGTGTTTACTGCTTCCAACCATCCTCTACATACGAAATGATACACCGTTGCACAATTGAAGGAAACAGTCTACAATTTTCAATTCTGCACGAATTCAGTCAATATTCGATTATCCGTAATAAACATACAGAAAGAGTATACTCAAAATCACACGAGGAAAGAATGTGACAGAAATTGAACTTTAGGATGGAAGGCATGCAATAGATCAGGATACACTAAGGTGGTATGCGATTAGAAATAATCAAAATTGTCAGCAAACTTATCACATCGTGGCGGAGTGAGATCTCTTCACATTCATTTTTCGAAGATTGTACAGGGTGTCTCAAAAAAATGTACTCACCCTTTAACCGTTGCTAATATGCTGTCTTCTTTGTGTTGCAGGTGTGAGGTTCGAACCTTTGCAAACATGATTAAATGTGATTAAAGAATCATGTTCGCAAAGGCTCGAACCTCACACCTGCAACACAAAGAAGACAGCATGTTAGCAACGGTTAAAGGGCGAGTACATTTTTTTGAGACACCCTGTATATTCAAGTCCATGTTGAATGCTGGCAACATTTTGTCCTCGAAAGTAGAGATAATAATTGGAGCTAAAGAATAGTCGAATATTTCTAGGCAATACGCAGAGAGTAAGGGATTTTCAACAATTTCTTACTTCCAAACTTGATACAAGTTTTGGAAAGTCTTTTACTATGATTGTTTAAGTTTCACTTGTCAGATCTAGAAGATCTTGTTCATTAAACGTTTTTATAAAAATGTATCATGTTCCAAACCAGCGATATTCTGCGATACTTTGCAGCCTCGAAAATGAACTTTTCGAAAGGAGTGTTTCGCTTTAAATTTTAGAAATGCAGTCGTGAACCAAAATATATATCAGGCTATAAATGCAGTAGCTTTTATTATAGCTTGATATATATAGCCACAACGAGCAAATAAAAATATGCTCACGACCTTCGTATAAAATTGAACCCAAATTCAATACTTTAATCGGAAAGATGAACGCGTATTCCTGCGTTAAAAAAAGTTATGCCCTTTGCGATTATAATGTTATATTTTTAACTCCCTTGCAAATTACCATTGCTATTTTCCAAAAAACATTCAAGCGTACATGTACTGTATATTTTGCTGTTGGTTTAACAGAAAGAATCAGCGAGATCCTCCTCTCTGGTTTGCACCTACTGTTTCGAGTTCCGTTATTGTCGTTAGAAATGGTACGTTCCTATAAACAGAACTGGGATTGTCAAACTTTCCTCGTTACTGTAGTTTTCTCCCTTAAAATCAAACTAGGAAATTTTCTGGTTTCCTGCACATTGGTAACCTATCTCTACATCCACCGAGATCGCCAAAGCGTTATCATTTCTATGCTAGAGACAACACTTTCTGTTTTACCATCATGACCTCTGCAACAGCACTTTTCAATTTTCCCCTATCACCATCTCAACGAACATGACCCCGCACGAGCAACATGACTGTCGCAACCGGCAGCACCGGTATCAGAGATGTTCCACCAGAAGGACAGTCACCGACCTCGTAACTAAAATTTATCACTCTCATTTGAGGCGGTACAATAAGAGAGGTACGTGCGCCATTCGGACGGTCCCAAGAGTGGACGAGTGTTTCCTCTTGTCACTGGAGTCTCTTCTCTTCGGATACGTTCGTCATTAAGAAGACTATAAGAATGCAAGAGATGACGCACTGAGCTAGCATGGAAAGATCCTCTCTAAGTGCGCCGCGATGAATCATGAATGTGGTTAGATTTATCTCCTGTTTATGGCTTTCATTTGCGACGCATGTGATGTTTCGGACTTCGAGCCGAGTCGCAGCCCTAACTTACAGAAACATAGCTGGCATTCCAGCCCAAGTCGCATTTTCTAATTAGAATTTTCGACTTGCTATCTGCTAATCGGGTGTTTGGTAAGCAGAGAGCGGACCTCTCCGACAAAGGGAAGTTACCGTCTAAACATTACACTCTGAGTTCTGGCATACAAATAACCTACTTCCAGTTTAATTCTCATGTCTGGTGTCCTTGTTGGGTGTTAGGACAGTGAGTTATTGATCCTAGGCCGCAGTTCTCCCTCCAAACACGCGTCTTGTGCAGACGAATGAAGTGCAGCTGATGTCGTTATTTGCTGGATTTTGGCTCCTAAAATTTTAAATATTTAAGCTTTAGAGAATTTGAAAAGCAATTCAGCTTTGCACCTAAATGTTTCCAAATACAATACTCACGATTCAATATTTTTTTGTGATTTTCAGAGATTTCCACTCGTTCACATGGCATTGTTTGTAGGGGCAAAAAGGTGTCAAGAGGCCTTAGCGTCTAGGTCTAAAATTCCTTTATCCTAACGTGACAATTGATCCAATTTGGGGATAAAATCTTGGAATGGCTGTCTCCTTTGAAGCCAGTGAACGGAAGTAAACTTTTTGCGATCAAACAGACGGATAGAGGAAGAAATGAAACTGTTTCTCTTGGACGTCTTTGGGTCAGCCATTTCTGTAGTCTCGTTGCAAAATCGCTTGAAAAACATTTTGCAGATAAATGGACGAGAAAATCAGCCGCTGTTAACCCATTGGAAAAACAAGAGCTGTTAAAGTTCAACCTATGTTGTATTCCTTCTCCTTAGTAAGCCAACAGTGCGGATCGATTGGCACTTTATTAGCATTGATGTCACAGGCAATTTTTTAGTGGCCTATGAAGTGGTCATCACCGTACCACAATATTACCCATAAAAGTACATCACAAGGATTTGACGATTTAGGCCAATTTTACGGCAAGATAACTGAAAACAATCTCCACAAGAAGGGATCAATTCAGATTCTTCAGAATTTTCTGTACTTGTTCATAAAAACGGAACGCCTTCACTATTTGCACAAAGCAATCGTGTGGTAAATGCACTTAGTCGAAATAAGATATTAGAGTAAATATGTCAGCAATCGTTTAGTAAGTCAGAGTTTTAATTAGCGTTTCTTGGATGCTGTATTCATCACAGTGATATCAACATGATCCAATTGTAGCTTCTCAAATGTGTTACGTAAGAAAATCGAGTGGAAAAATATGTCTTGCTTCATCTGGCAGACAACAAACAAGAACCTTCTTGAAGAGTCGCAGAGACTGTCTCTAGGGTACTTGCTACAATCAGCAACAAAACCGACCTCATAATAAGATAACTTGGTGTGCGTAATGGGAGCACCAAAGTTCTGTAGACAATAGTCAGCACACAAGTGTAAATACAATGTCAACTTGAAAATGTGTCACTGGATGTGATTGGAAGTTGTCAGACTTTGAAAAACGAAACAGCGTTTTCATCTCAGCATCTTAGATGATTTACGAATGTTTTAGATTTTAGAAGCCAGCCAAGATATTACAATGTTGAGATAGCACAAGATCTCTGCGAATTGTCGGTCCATTAACAATTAGCGTCAGGGCTAGAAATAGACCACTCCAAAATACGAATAAACTGAAAAGGCACAAAGAGCAAGACTTGGCCTCCGAGATGTTCCCAAATGACGAAGAAAATGACATCAGGACGTCTTGGAAGGCTTGGGTAAGGCTAATGGATTCTGCGGCTTCCGAGTGATACAATATTTGCTTCATCCGACCATTTTTCTTCCGCAAAGTCATTGTTCTTGCGATTTTTACCAAGTAACCGAGTGTTTCTTTCTGTAAAAGAGCGATCAAGAGCCAGGGCTTCACTTAATTCATAGTTGTAGGTGAGCCTTCCGCCCATTATTTATTCAGGTTAACTCTAGGTACGGCGGCCCTGCGCACATCTCTATAATGCAGGACGTTGGGGAGTTGTCCGTGGTCGAGAGCAGGGTTTGTTGTATAACCTTGCTGGGTGTGCCTGTACACTGCCTCGCAAGTTCTGTTCCCTACTCTTATTATGAAACAAGCCAAAAGACATATGTTCGTGTATAAAAGATCATTTCTTCTGGCAGCATACACGAGTGAAGCAATACAATAAAGGAAACCCTGATCATTTTGGAGACTCCTAGCTCATTTTTCACCCCTAAATCTAAATCAATCAATAAATTGTTCACATGAAAATTGTCTTCTAGTACTTCGCTTGTGACTTAATCCACCAAATTTACGTCCAGAGTCAGGATTATGAATGATGGAAACAACGAATGACAAAATGAAGGAGTGAAATATCTGATCATCCGTGAGGTGATGAAATTTAATCTTAACTTATGATGATGGTAATGAAAATTAAAATTTTTTAAATCTTCGTTGTCCATGGGTGAAAATGTTTTTGATCCACAGATTGAAATCTGATTCAGAGGAGTTAGAAAATATTAGCTGAGTCAAACCAACTGACGATATTAAGTTTGGTTAAACTCTGTTCCATGTACCAAGCAGCAACCCTTGCATGGGAAATACTACCGGTAGAAAATTTCACTAAACAACACTAAAGAAAATATTTTTGTTCTCAAAACTTGGAGGGCAAAATGATAATATATGATTCATGAGGTGACTCTATAAAACAACCAGATGACTGCATTTATGAAGTAAACTCTCATGCAAAAACATCTACAAAAATTCTACAACAAAGAAACACATATACTCGATACATCCTTTCACACCGTACAAATGTTTCTTTCATTGTACGTGAGATAAAAAACTAACGGTAGGGCAAAAAGTACGGGGATAATTAAGTTGCTTGAGTTAAAAATCATATCAATAATTTTCACGAGAAGTTAAATGAAGCAGCGAGGTACTATTTTAGGTACTTGTTATTTTCTGTGAATTTACTGTCAATGAGCTAAATATACGATATTGAAACAGGCAGTCACTAGTTAGAGCGTGTATGTATCTACTCAAATCCTGTTTAATTCCTAATCCAAATTCGCCAATTTCTACTGAATTTTTGAAGCAAAATTGAATACAGAATGTTTTTGAATTAGAGACGAATTTCTCAAATTGTTCAAAAATGAGGAGCACTGTGGTAATCGATAGTTAATTTTTGATAAAGTAAAGAAGAATAATTAATTACACACTCACGACACTAATTGTTTCGTTTGTAAAACCGTTACTTCTGTCATAGAAAGACTGACTGGTTCCCTTGGAAGACCAAGTTTAGGTCAATGGTCACTAAATATGTGCCGCATCTCGCACACATACTGCAGCATTTGATATGGTGGTGAGCGTTGGTGTCTTTATCTAATTGTCCGAAAGCTTCATCAGTCAAAAAATTAAAAAGCTGAATAAGAGCATTGATACATTTCACAGGACTGGATGTCCGATAAAGAAAGAACACATGATAAAAACCTGGGCAAGACTTTAAAAGAATTTACTTGTGAGAAACCTTTCAAATTTGTGTAAACAATCATTTCAAGAGTACAATTAAATACTGCTCCATAATGTAGGGGTATGGGAGTACTGGTAAATACAGGAAGTGTATTGGAGTTCTACTAAATACTGCTAAACTATAGCTAAATCTCTCAGGTGTATTTGTAAATACTCTATAGTACTGGTAAGTACTGTGAAGTACTGGTAAATACTCTGGGGTACTGTAAATATTTTAGGAGTACAATTAAATGTGCTAGGACAATGCATGAATACTGTAAAATACTTGAGGAGTACTGTTCAATGATGCAAAAATCCTGTTGACTACAGCACAAGTACTTTTAAATACTGCAAAAAGTATTGTTAAGATCTATAGAAGTACTGTTGAATAATACAGAAGTGCTTTTAAACATTAGTGGAGTACTATTGAATACTGGAGAGACAATTACTGGAAGAGTACTGCCATATTACAGTTTCAATTTAAATTAAAACTCCATTCGAATTTGTGTAACTAACGGCACTATGTGTCACGTTTGGGTCAAAAATTTAACCATTGCAACAGATGGTACATCAAATTGCATTCCCACCTGCAACAGATCATACATCAAGTTTCATTACCACCTGCAACAGACGGTACCTTAGGTTGCATTACCACCTGCAACTGATAGTACCACACGTTACATCCCCATCTGAAACTGATGGTACCATAAATTGTATCCCCATCTGCAACAGATGGTGCATTAAGTCGCATTACCACTTGCAACAGATGGTGCATTAAGTCGCATTACCACTTGCAACAGATGGTGCATTAAGTTGCATTACCACTTGCAACAGATGGTGCATTAAGTCGTATTACCACCTGCAATAGATGGTACATTAGGTCGCATTATCACCTGCAACAGATGGTACTGCATCACGCTCATATCATACTCAACTTGAGGGAAAATATTCAGCCTGGTTATTCACATGCACAGCCCCTGTACCACTGGTGTGCGTACTAAAACAATTCTCTTTTGATCTCGCATGTACCATTCATACATGTACAAAATACTAACATAAAGGCTTTTGAATTAAAGTGAAATTATTGAAAGTTTTAGAAGTTTTGAAGTAGTTTTGGAGAAACTAAATTTTTGGGAAAATAGGCACTCAGTTTCTATACTTCATATTAGATTTATTTCCATTAAAATCTCATTCACTATCAATAATTCCAAAGTACAAATTCATAGTGGAAAATGCATCTGCAACCTTTAGGTCAATAAATGTTCGTTTCAGTGGTGACACAATATCGACTGACCGAACACTAGAAAGAAAACTAAAGAGATTAAAAAAACATGGACACGAAAGAGAACAGCTATTGCGATGACAGGTTTCTCTTTGGTCTACCAAAGTTCAGTACACCACGACAAGCCAAAAAGACCATTACTAAAAACGCTGATCTATAATGCTAGGTAAATTACCTCGCGTGACTCCAGGCGCGTTTGATCTTCGGTCACTTGTCAATCAAGCCTGGGCATAGAATGAATGTCTCCAGTGCAAGCTCGAGTACAGCCTACCTCGATTGGCCGCTCTAGCCTAGTCTGCTCATGCATATGCTCAGCCTTTTCAAACACGCTTTCAGCTGCCGTTATCAGCTCCCAAAATGGTGTCGGCAATTACACTTTTTAGTTTTACAACGACAAAGTTTTAATTAGTTACTTTTGACGGTCCCCTTTTTCTGTCCGCCTAATCATGAGTTACTTTCCTCCAGGCTTTATCTGCGAAGTGTGACCATTGGGCTGATTCCGTTTCATACTCTGTCGGCATGACTGCTAGGTGGCTATACAACGAAAAATATTCTTCATACCGACATAAACTAACATGTGCCTCTACGATCTGTAGAGGTGGCGGTGAAAAATGTTCACGATTAATCGTGAAACAAATTCAAAAATACTCCAAAAAATTTCACGGCCTCGTAAAGTCTAGACTTTGTTATGCCGGATCCTAAAGAACGCACTAATAAATGTCTAAATTCAATATGGATAAAAGTCAAGGTTTTGCTATAAAAGCACACGAATTTTGCACCAAAGTTTATGAGCATTTGCATAATATCAAGATAAGAATGAGGTTTATATCATTACCTTCCAACCTGTTCCTGAACACATAGGATTACTGCGAAGAACGTAAGACGCAGTACTACGTTGAGGAGTGAGCAATTCTTTGGTAGAGAGCAATGGTCAATTTTACGATGTTCGGATATGGTAATGCTATCGAGGAGGCGCTTCATAGAGTCACCATTAAGCGTTTATAGGAAGAAAAGCTTGAGCTGATAGCACATCTAGAGCTCCTTGGGCGCGTTCTTTATTGACGAGCGGGGCAGCCGAGAATATTGGAAGAACGCCCCGCCAAAACGCAAACACTTCCTCTCCAAGATGGTAGAATAAGCAAGCGACATCGCTTAGGAGCCCTCATATTGCTCCAGCCTCAGCATCTTTGCCACAGGCGGCCAGCCAAGTGTTCAACCTCATCGTACCAACTATTATTTTATGCTAGCCATTATACAAAGAAAATAATACAAAATTTCGAGGCTTAGAATCAATTGTACATTTAGTTCCCGAGAGTGACATTCTTCAGGCGTAACAACATGCGTTATGTTAATGTTTGTGTTCAGAAAAAACTTTCCTGAATACATTTTTAATGCTTGGTAATTAATTCACTGGCTCGCATTTTTTATACATTAGGGTAATTTTCATCGCGTGGAATTTATTCTCGTGTCGTAAAGTCCATGCAGCAAGAGAAGTTGTGTAAACTTCATCAGGGGATTCAGACTGCAAAGCAAACGCAACATCCTTCCAAAAAATATTACGAGAAATGGAGTCTGCAATCTCATAAACCAATGAGTTTTGGGAACTCAAAGTGAGAGACTAAAGCTCGAATAAATGATGCTGGCCAGCTCGTGCGCAAGTGAAAAAAGCAGTTTTTACCTGTCGCTGCCTCTGCAGTCAGTGTTGAAGTATCTAGCTTTCTCTGCAAACTACATGACACCCAAGCACTCGCAGCTTCCATTATTACGCACAGCAGCTCCTTCTCAATCCATTTACTATGCTCTCCGACACACTCGGCATACCTAATGAACTGAATAAAATGCCCACCTCCAGTGAAATATGAAGGATGAAGGTGCCATCAATTGAGGCCGTGCATTTGTTTTAGCAGTGTATCTAACGGGGAAAATTACGAGTCACTTCTAAGTTCAGGGAAATATTGACGAAGCAAATACTTTGCAAAGCAATTTTATGGAATTTACGTTGCTAACAACGCTAAAGAATGACCTCTGCAGAACTACAACTTTAGTTTGGTAAAAAAGGATGAAAGTTAAAGGAAGGTTTGTTGTTTCATAGGATCAGCGGCAACGTAGTCATAGCCTGCTCTCTACTCGGGTAATTCTCTTCACAATTAACAAACCTAGAAAATTAGCTCAAACATTGCTGTGACGCATGTATATTAGGTGCTGTAAAAGACATCCTTTAAATCAACTAATCCCAACAACACAAATTACTGTAAAAAGTAAAAGGCGCGTAAGAAGCTCTTGGTATACTCGTGTGTGTAAAGGCTCGGCTGTGATGGATCAGACCACGTTGTACAGCTCCACTGGACTAATATTCAAGCACGGTAGTAAATTGAGTCGCCATAACGCATGCAACGTATAAACGATTCTTGCTGGGTGCTCAGGGAACAGTTAGTGTGGGGTTTACCAATGGTCTTTTAATCATAATTTCCTATAAACATTATGAAATACATAAGTTATGAGTCTTTTTTCATCAGCATGTCTATCGAATGCTGAAAGTGTAAATTTTGATTTTATTATTTCTCGGTACCGTCCGCGTCCCTCGCTATACCAATTTAAAAGTAAATACCATTATATTGATTATTGGTACGGATGAAATTATGTGACATGGTATTTTTACCTACACAGGGAGAGTTTCTGAGTCACCACGAAGGCATATTATATCACACACACGAAAGGAGTTTCAGTTTCCTCTCTCCAACGTCTTTCTAACGATTATAACAGGGTTTTTAAACTGCTAAAGATATTAGTAATATGATCACGTTATTGAAATTTTTGTAGATATATTCTAAGTAGTATAATACATACTTCATACTAGCATTAACTTTATCATTTCAATTACTAGGTTTAAGGGGAAAAACTAAGACATTTAATATTTCTGCCAGCTAGAGTGAAGAGCTGACCTCACCACCTCTCTAGATTTGATAAAATTGTTTCCTGAACACGAGCTTGTTCTTTGCTATGCTGGCACGTACGGACGATTTGTGGAAATACGTAACGTACGAAATTACTGCAAGCCATGCTTGCAATCTCATCTCGCAGACACGTAAAACAAATTGGATTTTTCTTTGATCGAAGGTTTTTTTTGAGCGTACGCACAGGCAAGCGCAAGTGCTTGCTTGACAGAAATATTATAAAATTGCGACTTGTCCTGCAGTCAAACAATTTGCATTTGTTAGTTGCATTTGGAGGAATGTCTGTCACGTATGACGCGTATAATTGATAATTTAATAAAGGTATGATGATAAGAGACATTTTTTATGGACTAGTGTTTTGAAACATTATAAATACATTTGATCCAATTTTTTGAAGAAAAATGCAACTCGAAATGTGCAAAAAAATTACGTTTACACTTTTCAAACTCAATATCGTGTCTCATATTCAACTAACCAATAGCAAATGTAACAACCACAATGAAGAACACACAAATAGCAAGTGTTATTTTATAAAAAAGAACACTTAACATTATCGTCTTATATTAACAAAAAATATAAACCCTTTTTGACGTGAGTTGAGGAACAATGCATCCATATATATTGAAATAAATTTCTACAATTGGTATTCAATCTCGTTCTGACAAGGAAGAATATAACGTTACAAGCTTTGACTTGTTGGCCGGTCCATCAGTGGTGAATGTTTAATAAGGGTCGAGAGAATGTGACAAGCTGAAGACAGGCGTCCTAAAAGTTTCAGAGATGGTTCGTAGGGGAACGGATTTTGTTTGCAGCAAGCTTACAGTCAGCGCATCCAAGAAATTATCGATCATGGAAAATGTTGAGTTGTTATTTCCGTTCGTCAATATATAACACGTTATTATTCCTCCTAGAAAAGATGGGATCAAGCATGGTAATACTCAGACAACTCGAGATACGGAGAGCAGTTCCTACGAAGGAAATGAACTATTTATCTTACAAGAAGGAATGAATGAAAATTGAAATTATTGCGGTCATACTGAACTCAAAGCCTGTAAAACTTGTCTCAATTAAAGACTGAATGTAATATCTGATGAATAATACCGACGATAAAGAGTGTCACACAATAAATTATACGGGATTTTTCATTGAAAAGCCGTAGAAAATATACTCTCTTTCATTATCTGATTTCATCGCTGTCGGGATTACATGAAACCAATGTCCATAAACAATTAGTGCTCTGGAGCATGCATTTAAGTCACAATCAGTTGAAAATTATGATGTGTACATTGTGTAAAATTTTAACAATTTATAGTTAGATAAAACATTTAAAGGCATACCGGTATAGTTCAAGAGGATTTTTGCTATGGCCAATAATCAAGTAATTTTCTAATGGATTCAAATTATTTCTTTTACCTCTATTTTGAGAGAACAATACACGAGGAAAAATCAATAAAAGTTCAGCATAATTTAAGCTGAGTTAATCTGCGAACAGAATAAGCTGCGAATCAACGCAGGTCAAGCAGCGCAATGACTTACTATTCACAATATTTTCTTCTTTTTGAACGTCGCTTGCAGTAGTTGATTGCAATATCAAAAGAGAACTGAAAAAAATCAAACTATTTAAAAATTAAACTGATATAATAAGTTTCAACTGATCAAAAATGTTTAGCACTTTGATGCTGAGGTGATATTAAAATAGTATGGTTTTAATTTATTAAACTTTCAATGAAGTGAAGTGATCTATAAGTTTAAATAATTTGTTTTTTACATAACTGCCTGAAATCATCCAAAGTTGAAGGCTTACTATAAAAATTTAAAAAAATTCGATGGCGAAACTCTGCTACAGGAAAACTCTTCAAAAATTCTCGTTTGAAACAAAACATGATTGGCGAATATTAAGAGTTGCAACCTCTTATCAGTTTGCTTTATTAAAGAGAATTTTAAATAGTTGCATAAATTAATCACAAAGGGAGAAAGCTCCACACGTTGAGCGAGATCATTTATACTTTGAAACATAAATTCAATTTTAATCAAGAGGAGATAATGCGTAAACAGTTTTTCAATATGAATATTTAATACCCACAGTGCTTTAGTAAAGCTTTTACATCAAATGGAAAAACTTAATGGCTCCCTCGAAGCTTTCATTTAAAAACACATTCTTCAAAGCAATCTGAATGATACAGATGGACAGTAAGGGAAGCAGAAGCCATACAATAATGAGGAGATCTCAGGACTTTTAAGCATAGGAAACTAGAGGAATTCC
>VCRD01000015.1:195975-244536 GCA_006783055.1 Trinorchestia longiramus
TGAGCCATTAAACTCCTACAGACACCGAGCAGCTCGAACCCCAATGATAACGTATAAGTAAATATGGTCTTGTTGGATAATTTAGCAAAAAGTTAAATTGAATAGATTTGTCTTCTTCGAATTTACGGGCAAACTTATGATTGCCATATACTCATTATCGGGAGTGGATGAGCGACCTCAAGCCAGTTTAGGTTTCTCTTAACAATGTTTATTCAACTTTTATGAACTACTTAGGGAATTACCTTTTCTCATGAAAAAATAAAATTGTTAATCAAATTAATTTCTCGACCCTCAACTTTACAAAACAAAGATGAATTGCATGGAAGTAAATTTATAATATAATATAAATTTGCAAGGAATTTTAATAAAAGTTATGAATTGCTGATTTTTTATGATAATAGTGTTATGGGGTTTTAACATTCAGAGACTTGCATGACGTTAAATAGAAGCAACGCTGTAACTACTGTACGTAATTTTCTGAGCAAAAATGTTTCAAGTTAATTTTTCAATGTTATTTTGTGCAAAACATACGCCGCTCATCGAAAGAACCAGCAGCGACCAAACAGCCGTGCAAACTGTAACACAAAAAAGTGTATCAACAGCGCCACGATGTATGATGATATACGAGCAACAGCAACTTCAACAGCAACAATAACTGCAAGGGCAACAACAGCAGCCGCAGCAGCAACAGTAAAATCAACAATAACTGCAAGGGCAACAGCAGCCGCAGCAGCAACAGTAAAAGTAACAGCAGCAGCAGTAACAACAACAACAACAACAACAACAGTAGTTGCAATATCAACGGTAGCTGCAATAGTAACAGCTGCAATAGCAACAACAGCTGCAACAGCAACAGCTGCGAAAGCAACAAGAGCAGCGGTAGCGGTGTCTTCAAGTGGATGGATCACGCTGTGCTGCTGTGTTGCTTCTTTTGAGACGAATATAGCCAGTCGTGACGTCATCATATAACTAATCGTGACGTCATCGCATAACTAGTTGTGACGTCATCATATAACTAGTCGTGACGTCGTCACATAGCCAGTCGTGGCGTCGCCATATAGTCAGCCGTGACGTCATCATATAACTAGTCGTGACGCCGTTATATAACTAGTCGTGACGTCGTAATGCAACTAGTCGTGACGTCGTAATGCAACTAGTCGTGACGTCGTAATGCAACTAGTCGTGACGTCGTAATGCAACTAGTGACGTCGTCATATAACTAGTCGTGACGCCGTCATATAACTAGTCGTGACGCCGTCATATAACTAGTCGTGACGTCGTCACATACCTAGCAGTGATGTCGTAATGTAACTAGTGACGTTATCATGTAACTAGCGCTGACGACGTTCCTTGTTATTCACTAGTCAGAAACCAGTTGTTTATGGCATAACATACCGCACATGCAGAATGATTTACATCTTAAGAACATATACCTGATATGCACGAAGTAAACGCTCTCGCACACAGGTATTAGAAGCAAAAAAATAAGCTCCTCTACATCGAGTAACAGAAGTATAGAAATTTAAATATAAATTATCATCAATATAAAATGATTACGAGAATGATTTGCATGATTAATTAGCACGCGATGTAAAGCATAACAGAAGCAATAAATTGTCGTATTGAGTGCAACTTTATTCACTTGAAGAGATAACAGCAAGAAAATTCTTCTTAAGGCATACATGCCCATGAAGAGTATTTGGAGTTAATAGTAGTAATAACTAAATGGAATATTATTAGAACTAGCGACAACTTAAATCAGAGACGGCTAAAATTAGAGACCGCTAAAATTAGATACAAGTAAAATTAGAAATAACTAAAATTAGGGACAAAAAATGTCAAAAAAATACCGTTCTCAAAATTACTGGTTTTAAAATGACTGCTTTGAAAAAAACTGCTTTGAAAATTGCAGCTACGAAAATTCCTGCTTCGAACATTACAGTTTTCAAAATTACTCTTTATAAATTACTGGTACTCTTCTCAAAACTTCTGTGACCGTTCTCAAAATAATGGCTTTCAAAATTGTTGTCCCAAAGATATTGCCAAAACTGGTCAAATGTATATTAAAATCTACACTTGGGGGATAGAACTATGGTGTTTGAAGGATAACTTTAAAAGAAACAACTCGAGTGAGAGCAATCTGTAGAAAAGCAAAACTGAACTACGATAATTCTGGTTGATAGGCGCAACAACTGTAAAACTGTACTATCCTATCAACCGGTTGATAGGAGCAACAACTGTAAAACTGTACTTCCCTATCAACTGGTTGATAGGAGCAACAACTGTTAAACTGTACTAAGATAACTCTGATTGATAGGAGCAACAGCTGTAAAACTGTACTACCCTATCAACTGGTTGATAGGATCAACAACTGTAAAACTGTACTAAGATAACTCTGTTTGATAGGCGCAACAGCTGTAAAACTGTACTAAAATAACTCTGCTCGACCGGAGCAACAACTGTAAAACTGTACTAAGATAACTCTGTTTGATAGGCGCAACAGCTGTAAAACTGTACTAAAATAACTCTGCTCGACCGGAGCAACAACTGTAAAACTGTACTAAAGTAACTCTGCTTGACCGGAGCAACAACTGTAAAACTGTACTAAAATAACTCTGCTTGACCGGAGCAACAACTGTAAAACTGGACTAAAATAACTCTGGTTGACCGGAGCAACAACTGTAAAACTGTACTAAAATAACTCTGGTTGACCGGAGCAACAACTGTAAAACTGTACTAAAATAACTCTGCTTGACCGGAGCAACAACTGTAAAACTGGACTAAAATAACTCTGGTTGACCGCAGCAACAACTATGATTACCTTCTCATAATAAGATTTTCAGGGGATAATACTCACGAACAGAAATCTTCTATGCATCAAGCGGATGCAGCAGGCAGGCGGGCAAATACGCTGAAACAGTGGTGACGTATGGTGCAGGGAAGCTTTTAGCTCATGGACATATAATCAGGAATTCTTTATTGTCAGCTCGAGGAACATCACATAGTAGAAGCCTGATATTTCGATGATGAATGACAACCACGACATATTCGGCATGTACTAATAATACAGAAAACTTTTAAGCATATTATTGAAACTAAATCATGTTAGGTTGTTGTAATTATAGTGTCACGGTGTCAGTGTTAGAAAAAGAGTATTAGAGGTTTTCAAAATATTCATAAAAACACAATTAGAGGCAAAACATTTAGAAGCTTCAAACTTGCTAAATACCTTGGAATTCTAACATGGATGTGCACTCAATTTGAAGAAATATCAAATTGATAAAGCCGAGCTTGACTCCTAACACTGACAACACGATCAAATGGCTAAATCTCTTTGTTGAAGGAAAGAAACACTTAAATCATGAGGAATACTAGCTGAAATTTTTGTTGTTTACATGTTATTTAGGAACAAAAACGGTGTGCCACCACTGACCACTAATATAGAATGTTTGGAAATTTACTGGTCTTGATATTGTCGAGGAAAATGTTACTTTTTACGAGTATAAGGTTTATTTGTTGTATTGTCAATTTTTATTTACAATAGGTACTACAATTCCAATTATGAAGCTTAGGGATTAATTATTAATAACTATTCCATTATAAACGAGCAAAATTGATTGGAAAAATATAGTTGTACAAGATGATACAACTACTGTTATCTCGCTCATCGTATTTGAAAAGTTCAAGTTACAGTTGCTTAAGAGTATTGATATAATCAAATTCCAAAAAGCTATTAATAGTATTCTAAGAAACGTCTTCACGAGCACTACGGAGCGTACCTAATAACAATTTATATGCTTTGTTTCAACACATAATAGTTTTAGTTTGAATTCGAATGCGTAGATGATCACAAAACTGATATTAAAATAAATTAGTGCTTAAAAATTATTTTAACACATTTTGAAAGTAAAATATCATTTCAAAATTATTCGACTACTAACACAACCTGCAAAGTAAACTGCAAACGTAAACAAATAAAAAAACACGTTTCTGGATAAAACAATGTGAATTGACCTGGAGCGAGCTGCGATCAGCTGCAAGTCTTTAAAGACGTCCAAAGTTTCTCGGTAACCCAATGGTGAGGCTGCTCATTTAAAGCCTACCGTAAATAGAGCAGTCATGTCTTGCAGAGAAGGCGCTCGAGTCGCATGTGAAGTGTAAGCATTGCCTTGAAGCGGATAGAGCGCTTTGCTTGCAGCAGTCACTTGCACTGGCACCTTCTCCCAAGTTGCTTCCTCTTTAAAACGCTATTTTCGCCCTAGTAATTGTCCTGTCAACTGTGAGTGTGTTTTGTGGTCGTGAGATTTTATTAACGCTTCCGGAGACGGAAGCTGCTCAATACGTCATGATTGGATAATCTTCAATTTCTTGCTATTATTTTATTCATTGATAAATAGGCAAAAGAAATAGCGATCTCAGAAGCGTTCATTGGCAAAAGTAAAGAAGATTTTAAATCATTGACATCATTTTAGATGTACATATACATCGTATGTATTAAGATATGTTTGCTGTAGATCTTCATTACTTCGTTAGTGTTTCCTTCACCACATGATAAAACGAATAGAACAGAATATTTTCCTATAGCAAGTTATACTAGAACACTATTCCAACCTGATTTGAGCTCAAACATAAAACAAAATCGAACCCAAATTTCTAGCGTTATCACCCAAGGTATTGAATTCAGTTTTCACTCGAAAACCGTGTTGAGGGAACTCACTGCCATGTTTTTATTTAGTTGCAACTTAATTTCCTTGTTGAATGAATACCAGTACTTTGTGAGCCTGAATTTTAAATCGGGAGCCAGGAGAGGGGATCTAAGCTTGTTATTGGAAGAAAAGGATCTAAAAACACGAGTGACAAAAATAACGCGTAATTAATGCTAGGTGTTAATCGAAGTTCAGAATGGAAAAACGACTCATGCATTTATGGATGAAATGTTTTAAAAAGAAAGGTGATAAAAATGCATGGATGAAAAAGACATTGATCGAATGATGTTATATGATATATATATCTGTGGTTGTGTCCTAAAATTTCATTAAAATGCATTACTAAGTACTTGACACATTATGCTGAAGTGGTTAACAAGGATATAAACTTAGACAAAGGTTTACACACACTTCACTTTCATTCAGGAAAACAAGAAGCACAAGAAATAAACAAAGAGGACGGCGGAGTAGAGCGTTAGTGACACTGCTTGCGCGTGTCACTGTCCTAAAGGAGATAGTCGTACGCATCAATAAACTTTGTTGTGCAAGTTGCTTGTGTTACTTTGTGACTCACTTTCATTTGTTGCATGACTTACATCAAGTATGTCCACAGCAGGTAGCTAAGCGTGATTACAGTGTTCAAGCTTGTGCAAGAAAGAATATTTGAGTTGTTTTGACAAATATTATTTGCCCGAAAGATGAAACTATCTACGTTTCAAGACCATCTGTTTTAAAACAGCAATTATTTGTTGTAAAAAAATATTAACTAAATTTTTTATATGAGGTAGAATGCGATCATGTTTCACCTGATCGCCTTTCTTATTATGATTTAAAAAAAGATAACCAAAGAAATAATTATTCATACATACTCCTTCGTAAATAAAGCTATCAAAATACCTCATAGCGATTCATACGCATCTGATGCAAGCTTAGTAATCACTTATTTTGCGAAAGAGCTTGAAAGATATGGCGGCTGGGCATAAGCTCTCTCTTTGTAGTGTGGCGCTATGAATGAGGTAAGCATCACACGTCCGTAGGATGCCCAAGAGAATGTTTGATATCAGCCGGCGATATCGAGGCCAGAGGCTCTAAAAACAAATCTTATCATCGAATTTTTCAAAGGCAAAAGTAAAAAGAAGACGTTTCAAGGCTCATCGACGGAGGCAGGAAGTGCACCACTCACAGGAGCTTCATGACATCCTGTGAAAAGAAGGATCATAGCCGAGTATGCGAAGTAACATACATGAAAAGAGCGTGATCGCGAGAGTGCCCTCAGGTCCATTTTGGTGGCAGCTCTTTGGATGCTGGTGGCACTGAATACCTCCCTCGTCTGGTGCCTGGATCGCTGGTCCCTCCTCCTGGCAATCGATGCCACCAACCAGAGAGCTCTTCTGTCCCGCCCTTCGATTATTGGTAGGCAGGCAGTAGAGATGGCACGAGGGTCTAGACGAGATCAGAGGCACCTCAACGCGAGCCGCGGCCGCTGTTTGCTCTCTGGCCTCACCACCGATACACGCAGAGGCCGGGCAGTAGAGCGCACACCAACGGGCTTCAGTGTGCCAAAACAGCGGAGTCCTTCCGATGCCAAGTGTCTTCGGTCGCACTTTCTCCACGCTACTCTGGCTGCAGATGCAATCTCACTCGCTTTGATGATCTTGTCAAGGACTTTTTCTTGGAAGGCAGTGAATTTTGTACGACATCCTAACACACCGATGAAGATATTAAAGGCTAGTCATGATGCAAACTTTCCCAAGTATTCTATTGAATACATATATATTTACGGTCACTTGCGTTTAGGGCGCTAATTCCAGCAGTTAAGCACATCAGAAAAAACATAAAGCCGGGTCGGAGCCTAGATACAGACATTATGAACGAGTATTGGAATCTGCAGGATCACACTATTTGCTGAGGATTTCCAAAGGTGTTCAGGTAATGATGAGCATCGACCAGTAGTATTATAGAGAAGATGTTGGAAGACATCTTGAATGCTTGGCAGGGCGGTTAGGGTGGGAGGTTCTTATGCCAGTCTAGGCTGGCTGTGGTATGCCGCGTCAGCTCGCTCTCTTTCTCTCACTCTCGTGTAAGGGCCCGGAGTGGCATACAAAAGAACAGCTTGATTAACTTTCATAGCTCAACTTTCTTAATTGATATGAAGAAAAGATCACGGTGATAAAGCCTATAACTGAGCACTTTTGTATGATGATGAAAGGTGATAAGTTGCTCAATATTTTGAAACTTCATTGGAGTTCTGAACTCTTTACGGAGATAGTGAGGCCCGAACTGGGCACCTCGAAGTGAATGAACACTAAGCTTGGCTCATTATCGACCACATGAGCAATTTGGACTGCAGGGTCATTTCTCATTATGGTACCTGACCCAGCTAAAATTTCTGACCGGAGCTCATCCGAGTTGGTAGTTGAAGACTACCTTTTATTGCACAGTCTGTAGGAAAGTACAGTGAGGGTGCTAAGTAAAAGACTTCAGTAGTCAGGTCGCAAAAAATTGTTCTGAACTTTAGAAATCGTTACATGAGAATATGAAAGACTTCAGAGAATCAGTCGTGTCAAGCCTACCTTCAGAACCACTAATTGGTACAGTGTGCAGTAACCTGTTGCCGTCCCTGTACCGTCCTTTGTGATTCCAGTCTTCACTCACGGCCAATGATGGGAAACATGACCAAAACATTAATGGGTGCTTGACCATATTGAAGCTCTAGTGAAGTACGCATACATTTTTCTTAATAAGATTATTTGTAAGGGACATTCAAGAATTCTAGTTTTGATTATTTCTTAAATATCATTCAAGTTTTTGTTGGATTCAAGTGGTATGAACATCGAATTACTTCATGATTTGCTGTAAAAAGAGATCCCAACACTGTTTTTTGTTCTCTATAATAAGAATTCGATAAAGAGGCAGTAAAAGAACTCCAATGTTTGCAGTATGTGGTAAACCCACCAACGGACAAGACAACTGAATTTGTTCCACATTGTTTAAAAATATTTTGTATTTAGTTAACCAAATTTGTTGAACTAGGTGATTTTTTCTGTATAGTATATTTTGAAGTGAAATAACGTTTTCCTATAGCTACTGAGGACGAATAAATACATTTCAATATTAAATGGAATAGAGTTAGGGGACACTGTAAACTAAAAACTCGATCGTAAAGATAGTTAAATATTAGTTTTAAAATCCGTAGACTAAAATAACTCGTATACAAAACATATTCACACACTGACACGTGATCTAGATAACATACTTTCATATACCTTCAGAACAGTAAAGAATGACTCGAGACTCTGTCATGGCATTTTTATAAATAATTTAAAATGGCTTACCAGACAATGAAGGTAGAGTAGTCTTGCGATAAACATGACTGTCGTGAAGAAGTTAACAGGCGTAATACTAAATTCTGACAATTAATCGATGGTCAGCCCTGAAAAGTACGCAATTACCGACACAGATTTTTGAACCTCGAATTAAATTGGGGCTGAATGATGAGGAAGCAAAGCAGGCCACCCATGCGACCAGCCAACGTGTCTGAGCCGCCGTAGTTGCAAGGTGATAAACAATCACAAACAATGAGAGGATTCGGCCCTTGCACGCATCGCGTGAGACTTGACATTGATTGTGAGCAGCGCTAGCGACTTTTATTACGAATACTAGCAAGATACGAAGGCCATTAGATGAGATTCAGTTAGTCTTCACCGGAACGAAAAAGCCCCGGCGTAGTAAATCAGACGGGTTCTAAGTCCTCTCATTCGGTGGCGGGCGCAACTCGCTCGCAAATTAGGTCAGTAAGGCAACAGTTAATGTGATCCCAGAGTCAGACGTCCTTTACTGCCTAATTAGGAGTTACCCTAAACCCTCATACAAGCTTCAAGTCTCAAACAGGCAGGTTGTTAGCAACGAATTAAGATTGGCGGGTATTGCTCAAGTCAGATGTATTGGTTTTAAGGTTTTAAAAGGAAATTAAAAGTAGTTGGACAAGCCAATTTGTAGAGTTGTAAAAGCTTGAAATTTTTTAGGGAAAACAGCATGCTATTAATGAACTTTGGAATTTCTGCAGAGTGATACGAGTCAAAACTACATCATTGAAACAGAGTATTGACATTTTAAGGTACCTGATTTAGATAGAAGTTAGAAATTGCACTTAGGAATTTCGAAAAAGAGATTCGTAGTTCGATACTAAACTCATTGTTTGATTTTTAATTAGTTTTACGGAACTTTAATGACATTAAGAAGCATGAATGAATAGACAATGCCGGTGCAATGCAAAACCGTGTAAATTCACCTTTCCATGCTCTTATAACGAACATCGTGGAATATTCACAGGTATGCTGTTGCGTGATAATTGTTGTTACGCTCCGAAGAGATTTTCATAGCTGCAAAATCCCAACTATTATAGTTTCGATATGTGCTCCCTGACAAGCAATAGAGGGATTTCTGAAGAATGGTGTAGTGGAGTCGGCTTAGTGCGCACCTTCAGAAAGATGTAATCGATGGGTCCATGAAGTAATATGGATTTTCTAAACGAAAAAATTCAGAAAAATCTCGAATGACAGTGGGTATGATGAAAAGTACAGCATATTTTAAATTGAACACTGTGAACACTTTCCTCAAAATGCATTACCTAAATTTTGGAATATATTTTGTTGGAGAGTGATCGATGACGCTCATTACCAAGGATACACACAATGAAGGAAATTCCCAGATTTCTGACTCCTCTGAAGTTACATCGAGTCAGCCTACGACGCGCGGACGCGGGGCTGGCGTTGAGCAACAGGGAAGAGCGACTGAAACTATGCAAAACTTCTCCATTACCAGCGTTCCCAAATTGAAAGTCTCGTCTTAGGCATAGTACGAGTACTGAACAAAGTTCACAGAAGGTTAAAGGTAAAATTTATATTGCTGAGTATTTTCATGGTGGAAATAATGCACGTAGGCTCAAAAAGAACGCGGTTAACATTTCGGATAAAATTGTCACAGTTTTGGTTACGGAAAAAATATGAATAATGGAGTGGATGCTATCTACTTCGTGTTTTAGGTGGAAACATTTTTTATTTGCAAAGTATAACAGTAACATATCATCATTACTTGGATAGAAATAATATTGTGCAAATAAAATAAAATTAAAATTAAACGTCTTTGATAATAATCAGTGATCAACAGTTGCGTTTGAAGAGAAGAGTAAAAAACTTGGATCAAGCAATAGTTTTAAAACTATTCAAGAATAAGACAGTTAAAGAAAATATGTGTAACTATGATCCAGCAGTGAAGCAAAAATTTTGTACATCGTGTTAGGATGAATGTACGAGCGGCTCATGAGAAACAAGAACGAACGAATTTTTCAAGATACAAGAGTAATTAAGGGGCAAAACGAAGAAAGACATATGAACTGAAGAAAAAGTTAATTTCTTCCAATAAATTAGTTTAAGCAACCCATACTTAAATTAGAATTTACATGGAATTTTATACAAAAAGTGGAACAAAACTGAGCTTAAAAAATAGAACAATATTTTTGAGGGGAGATGTGGTACGTCGTAGCGTACAGAAGAAATCTTATGAGAACTGAAATGAATCAAAATGTCCAGAATAATTCCTAATTTAAGGGAATGTTAATCATCACAAGTTAGTGGGACCAGAAACATTCGTTTTTTTGTATAAATGTTGACGCCCAAAAATACGTAAAAAAGTTCTTTGATTTTGAAAATTTTAGCCAGTTCAATTACCCTGTGATTACCCAGTGTTAGAATAAATGAGCTTCGATTTAAATAGTTCATGAAAATCTGAGGACCAACAACAAGGATCTCACCCCAGAGGCAAATGGTAAAGTGCCAGAAGTGATACGAAGGTGAAAAACATATGGGATCTAAATTGAGAAAACCTTGTTATTGAAACAAAGAACAGAAAAACCAAGTTTCCTCACAGCAAGACGAAAACATAAGCGTATGTTTTTAAGGTAGCAGAAGGCTGCACCGCATATTAATTCCAAAATACAAATAATAAGTAATTATAGGACATTCTAGCCTTAAATGAACGAGTGTGGAAGCACGAACGAGACGAAAATTGATTGAGACCAGGTTGAGATCATATACACCCACAGTAAATCGCCCCTGATATGTTCAAAATATTTTTGAGCAGATAAAAACAGCAAAAAAACGAGGAACAGAATTTATGGGTTGGCGCAAATAACGGTCACAAACCTGCACAAAAGTGCGAAGTCAATAGAAAACCTAAAAACTAAACTTGCAGCGCGTGAGATGCGGAGGGCGATGTACGAGACCACAACATATTGTAAAAGGTTGCAATTTCATCAAAAAATGAAGGTCATCGGGTTGTAGAGCGCAAGAAACATGAGAAAACAAGGAATAAAAAAAGACTCATTTTCTACTCGAAATGGAAAGCCACAGCGCAAGAAGGGGATGAGAAGAGAACTAGTCCCCACCGGGCCCACACCGCCACGCACGCGCCAAGGCTGTCCCGGGCTAATGGAATGTGCTCGATCGGGTTTTGTCTGTGAAATTACATTTCGTGGTCCAATACCCAGTCTTTGATCGCATCACACTTACGTTCGATAAATTGATAAAACTATTATCGTTCTACAGAGCCGAGAAAGCAACAAATTGCCCTCGAAGAGGTCATTTCCAATATCAGGAGTGGCAGACAATCACTGCTTGGAAGCAATACGAAAACGACTCATTCACAAAAAACGTTACGCAAGAGTATTTTCGTAGTTTCTATGCTGATAGCTTTTGCTAATTACTTGGAAGGACATAAATTGCGAAGTGAATTTGTCAATATGGACATAATCAATGGACAAGAGCCTCCTTCAAGGATGGACAATTTGTAATGAAGTTATGACTTCCTTTCTCTCAAAAAGCATTAAGCAACAATGCGGTTCTTTGCACTAATTATGTTCAATGCATTATTTTATGATAACCTGAGGCAGAATATTTTTTGTTGATTTAAGGGAACACGAGCAAAAATGTAAAGTTGGGTTACAGAAACCTTAAACGTCTCATAGACAACAAATAAGCCGTTGAGAACAATATATTCAGGACTAAATTTAGCGCTCCGGTCGCTTCTATATTGTTTGAGCGCTCGAGGCTTCCTGGCCGTCAAGCAACAACTCCCTTAGGAACAGCTGGGCCGCAACATGTCTCAGATTATAGCCTTCTATTAGTCCCTACAAGACTCTGCTTCACCTTTGATTAACGCTTGCATACTGATATGCAACTGTCTGTCTCCCCTCTCCCACAGCGCGCCCTACCACCAAGATTTACAGAGCAAAGCTTGATGTCAAAGCAAATGTTTTTGACCTGTCTGAAAAATTTTGCAAGTTCAGTGCATTGCTTTTATGACCAGTTTTCATTTTAGGGAAAAAAGCAATGGCCTAACAAGGATTCTGCTCCAGCGTTAGAGAGAGCTCATGTCACGGAGAAAAGGGCAATTTAGAAACACGAGAGAACATTGAGGTCTTTCTGTAGGGACATGCCTTGATACAGAGTCCTTTTCATGGATATGCCAGGCAGAATACAAAGCGGATACATCACTAGTCGCGTTGAGCTGCGCATTGTGTGGCGAGCGCTGTTTCGTGACGGAATTGTTAGCGACAATTCAAGGCAGATCATGTCGTTACGAATGCGTCATTAGGGACTGAGAGCAGTTCGTCAGCGCTTCAGGACTGTGCAATGAAGCCTGCATCACATGTCTCGCTCCCAGTGTCTGGAAGTCGCCCCGTCCTGCCCTGCAGACTCTATAGGCAGTGGCAAGATTACTCTGGAATCAGCAGGGAATACTCGAATATGATTATATCTGCTTAGCCGAAGGAAGGAAGCGATAGCGTAAATGAGAAGTCCAAGATGAGAACGCATCGAGTTGCGTGTAATTACCTAACACAAATCTGCTCCCCCATTTGTGCAAATGGCATTGCAGGCATAACGCTTCCAACTGGGATTTCCTGCTTCAGCCGTCAATTACCATACATGCAAATATATTAGTTTCAATGATATTGTGTTAGGGAGAGGTCATTCGCTCAGTTCATTTAACTCTAGAAAAGAGAACAGTTACACTAAATGGTGAAACTTGAAATTCATTCTAATAACTACATAAAACGCTGAATTTTTCAAATGAAATCAACGATATAAACTTCATGCATAGAAGTATATAATTAAAAAACGAAAATCGCGGATCCATCACAGTTCTGTGTTATATCATGTGCTGATACAGACCCAAAGCTAGCATTGCCTTCCCATGAAGTTTCACGTAAGGTGCAAAATATACAAAACAACTCCGAAATCAAAGAAGCTGGAGACGACTTCTCAAAAAGTACACATACACACTCACCCACACGCACATACACACTCATCCTCACGGAGCAAACAGTTGTCCTGGAGCAAATTTTCCTTCATTATAGCTTCTCTAATACAAGCTATTTTCCGGGGAGTGATTCGGGATTGTGGGATTTGCTGAACGGAGACGAAAGAAACTAGCAGTAATGACATGGCGGCCTGGGACACCCAAAAGGGCATTGGACCGACTAGCTTCTGTTTTTATATTTTGGCCAAAATTGAGCCTTAGCAACATGACCATCGTAAGTAAGAACGCTCGTTGCAATTCATTTCTGTACAATAATTATGTGGTCTGTTCTCAACCAGCTTGTATGATTCGCTAGTATAAGGTAATGTTCTGCCTAGCCAAGGTTCTTTGAACGTTGCAATGATTTCGTAAATAAAAAAGCTAAAATTGTTTCTTATGAAATTTTCATACTTCACCACTTACTGATAACTGCATGAATTTTTTTGTAGCTTATAAACGGGAGAGCTTCAATAAACGTGAAAGTCATGAAAAACAGAATTGAAATTAGATTGCAAAAATTTCTAAAAGATTAATGTACTGGAGCATGTTCACCTATTAAAAACTAACCGTCAAGTTTCAGCTAGAAAGCGTTTTAATCGCTGGAAAAAGCAGAAGTTGTGCGCTGCTGGAATTACCAGTGATGACTAAAAAGGCGAAACGTTAAACTTGATGAGTCAGTTAAGAAATTAATTAGATAAGAATAATTTAATCAAAACCATTTAGCGTTTCATACGATGAAGAAGGTTCTTGTGTTCAGCTGTAAGATTTGAAGTTTTACGAAAAAAGAGATTTTTACATCCTTTATAATTGAGCGTATGATAATTTTTCATCGTTTTGAATCAGGCTCTATATTCGCTTGCAAAATTCTTAACGGCTGACGTTGGTTATCGAATGAACTGCAGAGCAGAGCGTCATTAGACTTCTTTTGATCTTCAGAAGCACTGTTAACAAATCGCAAAGACTTGAAATTATTGCTATACATGCAAGATAACGCCGCTGCAATTCTACTGTTTGATGTTTCACTTAAATGGTCGAGGCCAACTCTTTGATGATCAATGAAAGGGTCCTTTTGCAGGATATATGCATTACGTGCTCACATATTGCTTCGTTTTAGGGGCTCTTCCTTTCTCACTTGCATTCATTCACTCAAGCCTAGAATTAGGATTCATTCCGCAAAAAGAATGTTCTCGTAAAAACTCAGTTTTTGCAAAGTTTCAGGGGACGAGAAATTTTTATAAAAAAACAGAGCGCGTAAAATGATTTATGGAATAATCAATAGTAGTGCTACAAACGTTTGGAACACGATAAGCATGGTGTAATTAATGGCATAACTCCAACGAATATTTTTCGGTTACATGATTTTCATTAATTTGGTAAAGATATTATTACAATATATGTATAGCACATGAAACATCGCAGTATCAGCGGGAAGAATTTATAAAAATATTGAAGAATATTTCATGAGCCCAGTAATTATCATTGTATGAGACTCTTCTGATTAACCTAGCGATAATCTTGATGATCTTCTGGTAAGAAACGCCTGTAATTCATTACCTCGATAATATTTAATAATAATTATAATTACATATTATAATTATAATTATAATTGCATAACACAGTAATATGTAATAGTTTTAGAAAGCTTGCAGTGCTGCAACCCGTAAAAAAATAATTTTGAGGAAAAATTGAATGAATCAGCTTCGACTTGTATGATAGTCGTAAAAAGTCATTTTAAATTTATTTAGCATTTGCAGAAGTTTTTAAACACGATGAATTTTCATCCAATGTCAACTGAAACTCATAAGAGCAGAAGTGGAAAGTCATGACTTCGCCACAATTATTGAGTGGGATTTATTCTACTAGCCAAAAGGTAAAAGATTTCCCATAGAACAGACAAGGGTTAAGGAAACATTTCACCGTTTTAGATTTACAATACAGTGCTTGTCGTAGGATACCGTCCTCTAAGCTACGCGACAAATTAAAAATAAGTCATAATTTAATGAAAATACAGCACTATAATAAGGGTGGTTGCAACCTTGAGGCGAGAGAGTATTTAGCAGCAGTAGTTGCGAATATCTGAAGTGAAAAGAGGGAAAACTACGGCACGAGAAATGTGATAAAAAGTACTGAATTTAGTCTTCAAATTATGGCGAGTAATTGAAATATTGTTCATGTCAACTATGATGTTCATGTGAATGATATGAATAATTACATGATAAACGGAAACTGTCGAAAATTCGCGCTAGGCTTTGTGAGACCCAAACCACTTGTATTAAATGAATGTTACCCGAATTCAAGGTTCGAGCAGGAGAAAGTTGAGCTACTAAATTGACTAGAATTAAAGACAATGACAACTGGAATAATTTTTCACTGACGTTAAATCTGCCTTGGCTCGACAAAAATTTCGGTTTATCTGAAGTATAAATGTGATCTGTATGATCAAATTCTTACATTTATAAAATTTAGGAGTTGGCCTGGATTTTTTACGGCAATTAAGTGACGGCTAAATTTGTTACAGTCCCTAAATAGAAATACTGTATGATATTCACTTCTTTAACACTAGAATGTATGTAGATCGAATTAACAACATACTGAAGAACCCTTAAATATAGGTTTGCAATTGGATTAAAGATCTTTGTTGGTAAAAAATATACACTAAAGGAGTAGACTTTCAACTAGTTGATACTAGATAAGTTGATGAATGTAATATGTTTGTTAAAATGTAGGACAAAACATTCTCCAATTCCTACCGCTAATCATAAAAGTTGCCAGGGTTTTCAGACGTGACACCTCACAGAATCTTTCCTGTCAGAGTCACGTGGCAGCGGCTCAAGACGATACCATCACGCTCTTGTGCGAAGGTTATATTCCAATACGAGTCTGAGAATTAATTGCCCTCCAATTACTTCACCTTTGACGTGTGACTTTCAGTGGCATCAAAGGTTCCACCAAGAGAACCTAGGGCGGGATGCTAGACGAGCTTTCTGGTAGTTGGATGCTGACAATGCGTTCCGCAGTCATGATGACTTCCTGCGCAGCTGCGCCAATTGTGATGTACGATTCAATTAGCTCACTCGGACAAATCTTCAAACAATTCATGAATAAAAAAGTAGTTTATGGGCATGACTTCCTTATTAAATATAATACAACCTCTGTTTCGAAATAGTTCTTTCACAACCAGAACTTTCATTCAGAATTAAGTTATTTTCGGTCAAATTATTTTCTGTTTGCATCAACAGGTTAATATTAGTGATCCAGATTGATCAGTTTTATGTCATTCAGTTAAAATAATTTAGAGCAAAATTACAATCCGTTCCACACACTTTTTGTGTTCCTTTTGGTGTTTCTTTATCCAATGGAGCAATTACTTCGTAACAGCTTGAAGATTGATTTGGTACAACTATTTAGGCAAAGAAAATAGGGGGAAAAAATTCATGCCACAAATGTGCAGAAACAAAGCTTTCAACAATCAATATTTTAGCACAGAGGTGCTAGCAGAAGAGACCGTTGAATGCAGCAAGTAGCAGAGGTGTATGTAAGCTTGTAATAAATCACATGTTTTCTAGTCATAATAAAGATAATAGATTGTAATTCAAATCACTGGGCAAAATGTAAAACTTACATAAATTATCTCCAGGAACTTTGACTTTGAAGGAAGTGCCGTCACTTTGCAATGCAACGTTCCTCAAAAAAAAAACATTGTTAGGGATGACGTCCGCAATAATTAACAAATTCAGGCTAGCCTTTTTCGTCAATTCATGACCCAAGTACAAGGAATTATGTGCAATTTTGATATAACTTCACAGAGCGTATAGGCTAGAAAGAATATAAAAACCTATTTATTTCAGGAGCAAGCAAGATATGAGAGTAATGGCTACTCATGTATCATTCTTAATGGACGATTTTATTCCATCAACACCATGAATAAGTCAAGAATTATATGTTTTGTTCACAGAAATAAGTTAATTAAGTACACTCGATAACATAACTTCAGTGAAAGCGAGTTTTTACGGCCGAGGAAAACGTTACGCTTTTGAAGAGAGTTTCCGTCTGCATACCACCAAACGAGTCGAATGTCGGACTTCAAAATTTGTGAAGAGCTTCAGAACGACAGTAATGGCGGGAGGCAGCAGGAGAAGTGCATCTGCTCGGAATAACAATGGATACTTCCATCATGCAGTTGTGAATACCACACCAGCAGCAGCTCCATCAAAAGCCATTATCTGCGAGTATCGTAAATGCTCTTGCCTTCCGTTCTCTAGGGTGTGTCTTCCCCTCAACTCCATGCACTCCCCTCTTTCCATAAAAAATCTAATTCACCCTTACCCTCATTCACCCTTACTCAGGACTAGCTCTCTTTCCACCCATCACAGAGGGTCGTAACCCAAGGGTCCATTCAAGGCTTCGTAATGCACAATCGGAGGGCTGTGGGTGCCCTCCATGCTGTCCAAGATACTTGTGAATGCCTACACTATACACGTATATTTTACACTACGGTGCATCGTTTCAAGCTGAGCCTCAAAACTGCAGGCCTAGCGAAGCAGTCTAGTGCATTTGGCTTTATATTGCGAGAATTTTACAGATAATTTTTTTTCAGGATTTCAATTTTTACTACAGGCAGTAGTAAATTTATCAGCTCACAAAATTCATGCAGAACTGGTCGAAGAAAATGATCAATTTTCGTTCGCAAGACAGCGAATTTTCATCCCAGTATCTTCAACGCTTATATGGTTCCCTTTTATTCTCATTTTGCCCGTAAATATTTTCCATTTATTTAGTTCATATTACTACAAACCTTGTTTGAAATCAAAGCAAAAAACAAAAGCAACTTAAGAGAAACGGCAGTAGTGACCCTCTCCCTCCGTACATTCCCTTATCTCCCACCTCGCAACTTGGGATCTAAATGCTTCTTGTTTAAATTTTGTTGTTTTTATTACCTTCCGAAGTGTTTATTCCGGATTTGATGACAAATGAGCAGTTTTTTCTATGGTAAAATTGATTTCAAAACAAGACCGAGTGCAAAAACTGGTTGGTGAATATTCAACACAAACAAAGAAAATTAAGGTGGGCTTCTATGCGATTGTATAAAGAGCAACGGACGCGGTCCATAAAACCGTAAGTGCAGAAGTTGGCACTGGAGATAACCGTGTCTCCAGCTTTGAACAACGACACCCGGTGCGAGTGTCCGATAAAATTCTTGCCCATTATGGCAGAGGCCTACTGCTGGTACCGAGGGTTTGGTCTTTTATTTCCTCCTTTGAACAATAATTCGATTCTGAAATTGACGAAGCGAATGTTCAATCGCGCGCCTTATGCAGATGCAAAAAGCTCTCAGTTGAGATTTTAAGAGCTTTTGTGTGCTACCTCGCCAAACGCATCAATCGCGCTTGAGAAATAAGTACTGAATTAATGAGCTATGTGAAGAACTTCAAGGAAATGTTTGTTATTTTGTCTCAACACATGCAAAAATTCTGCGAATGAACAGCCTTGCAAAAACAGAAATACCAAGCGTGAGTGAAATGATGTTTAGGCGCAGATTCAGAGGAATTGCAGCTGGGATGAGAGTTCCATCTAAAGCTTTTTACGACCTAACGACAACTTTTTATGGATGGAGAGGTCATACTTTTCAATAGAGCTTCTACGAGGCTCGAGACAAAAACAATAGCCGCCTAAGATAGTGAGGGCAGCAGTAAAGATATGACGACACAAAGACAAATAAAGCGAAATTAAAAAAACATCAAACAAATTTAGGCTTGAGAGACGACGAACGAAAATACATACATTTTGAGAAGAATAATGTTAGTCATGCGATGAAATTAGGAGTGGGCAAACGGAGATTCTAAATTAGGTATACAGTCTGATTAGAAGATGGAATAAATAATTTGAACAGGTACAACATCATATGAAAGAAACTGTATTCAAATTCAGAAAAGTGACTGTCATGGACTTGTTTTTTTGTCATCAGCTTATCAGTTACACCGAAATGAACAAAAAACATACGTCGATGCAATGAATTTTAACGGCTATTCAAACTCTAAAATAGTGAAGCATTCGAAACACTTTATATTCACCCTTGGTGCTTATAAAAAACAACAGTAGCTCTCCACAACTAAGGTGGCCGGAGACATGCCAGATGAGATCATAAGAACAAGCAGCTTGACATTCTAGTCCATAGTCTTTCATCCAGGCTCCACATTTTAAGTTGCGTTACCATTTGTAGCATTTATTTACCCAACTAGGCTTAAAAATGATACAAAACTTTGTTTCAAAAATACACGACGTGAGTCGTCCGATGTTAATAATACCCTAAAGCTTCGACTAGCAGCATACGTTGTGATACTTCAGTACATCTATAATAAGAAAAATCGGAAACAAGTAAAAAAAAGGTTCCAAAGATGGAGGGCGAGCGTAACATCTGGTGCCGAGCCTCGGTCGGAAGACGCGCCTGCATCATCGCTCACATTTCCATATTAAAACTTGTCCAACATCCTTCCCTATTTCCCACATTGAACGCTGGCCAAAGTTTCCTTCCGCATAAAGAGAAACAAAGAGACAAAGATGGAGACGAACAGGACCGGTCTATCCTTGACAGAGCGAGTAGTTGAAGTAAGGTTGACGCCGGTCTCCTGAGGTGAGGCAATCACAAGACACGGAAGTTAGGAGGCAGCAATTTTAAAGCGCCAATCTTAAGAGAGCCTTCAGTGTTGGAATGTATGAAATTATAACGTGGAAACAAAATTTCCCAGCTTCGATTAAATTGCTGTCAGGTACTGGAATGTTCTAAGTATGTTTCAGTCTCATTTAACTCTAAAACCCTGTTACGTTTTCAAGATTTTGTATGTTTCAATGGAATGATATCGATATATTGCTAAAAATATACCATGATTTTCATCCTTTCCATATCCAGCGGGGAAACAAAAACAAAGCAAGAGCACACGCGCCCATAATAGGCGAGCTCGTTGAAGAGGGTGCAATATCTGTAGCATCATCTAATTGTTCTCCGGTTCCTGCAGTCGGAAGCTGTCGGACACCGGATACCTGATCTTATTGATGGAGAGCTCCGTTAGAGGCAGTGGTCCGCGAACGCCGGGGCCGACGGTCTGTCAAAACAAAACACTTAAGCACCAGTATATCGCCTAAATCCTGCTTCCCAACGGATGTTTAGCGCCGATAAATTCATGTGCTGCTGATGAAAGGCTAAACTAGCAAGTGTTCGCTCATAAAATTGGTATAGGGTATACAGAAGTAAAGCAATGCAAATAATTTTTTCAATAAATGAGGAGAAAAAGAGTAAATTGAGTCAAAGAAAGTGACAAAAATTTCCCGCGAAGGTCATCCAATACCTGTCGTGTAAATAGTAAGGAAATGAGGGTTTGTAGAATTCAATTGGTGACTTCTGATGAACTCTTAAATTTCTCTCGTGGTAAGTGAATTACTTAATAACGCAACCAAATTTCACTCAAAGAGCTCCATGACTTCTAAATAAAGCAGTACGGTTTCTATTTCTTGCACGCTATCTCGGTTTCATTACGAATCTGTAAAGAAATTAAAAGCTAAACTCAGTTACGCTACGGAATAATGGTTAGCGCATCAACGGGAGACAAGTGGGAAGCATTTACGAGCTAAGGAAGAGGAGTGAAAGTGATGCTTCTTTGGGGTTGCCCGCATTAGCGTCTGCGGCAAATCTGAGTGTACTGGAGGCAAGCTCGCTTCGTGTCAGCGTGGATCGTTAATGTTAGGCATAGAGCGGCGCACCTCGACAGCATTATGCAAACGGTCGCAATAAGCGCAGTGTTGGTGGCGAACTCGAGTGTAGATAGCACCAGTCAGGCTTTCGACAGCACTTCTCTGAGGTCCGAAATGCAGCGAGGAGCTCAAACGCTCTGGCCTTCAATGCTATGTACTGCCCCAAAACTTCCCGCTGATCGTTCAAGAAAGTAAGCAGATCGAACAGCAGAAATGTGCTCAAATTTGCGTTAGCAGTTCATTGCCAATGCGCAGTAGCGTTCACAAAGCTCAGCTCGCCACCAAACTCTTCTTTTTATGTACGATGAAAAGTCGTTCCAGTCAGAGTTGACGAGGAATATATAATGGAAATACTTGCAGGTTCTAGGAAATAGAATAAGCCTCACAACAAGGAAGGCAGACTTGAAAGATTCTTTTAGTCAAGTAGGTGAAAACCTTCGATGCATTCAATGAAGTTTTAAGCTCGTGGTAAACATGGTTTGACATTTGTACTTAGAACCTTCATATTCTAGACAAAAAAATGACTAATTGAATAAATAATTCAATAATTTTCTGTAAGCATACATACGAAGTATAGGAAATAAAGAAATTTACGAAGTAGTGAATGTCCTAAAATGTTAGATTATTACCGAAAAAGAATTTGTAATCTAACAGCGTAACAAGTTTTTACACAATGAAAAAGGTTACTAATGAGATATGGAACATAAAAACATGAGGAATGTATATTAAACTTACTTCATCATATCTACATGCAGAGCTATGTTCCAACGACAAAAGCCAATGCTCTAATGCATTTTTATATGTAGCTGAGCATCAGACAACGTACAATTAGGTGTGCACGTATGAATTTGATCCAATCCCTAGGACAAAAAGTTAGCACCCGCAATTTGCACCAGTTGTGCCGCTACCCGATAGCTTGAAAATACAATAAAGATCTACTTGATTAGCGTTAACCTGACACCGAATGGATGCTTTGTTGAAGCTGATAAAGTCAGCTCCATTAACTACGTTTGATGTCCAGTGATTGAGGGCCACCAGACTTTTGCCTGTTGCACCTAAAAGTGGCTCAATTTTAAAAAGAGCTTCTACAATAAGCTACTTTGCAGCAGTAATAATGATTCTTACTGCTACTTGCTCAAGAATTATACAGGACAATGATCGAACGAAAATTAGGGAACTTTATGTAGTATAGAAGATTACTAATCGACACCAAGCCACACAATACCCAAAAAGTTCATAGAAGGGAATGCTATAAGAAAATGGTGTAATAATTACCTATATACGTGAATAAAGGAACAAAACTTTGATTTAAGATTCACTCATGCTATCAGTGTAATTGCAAGACGATATCAATTCATAATGAGTCAGAGAACACAAGGTTGAAAAGTGTCATTCGAACCATTTCCTATTCATTTGTCGTGCGTGAGGAGCCCACCTCGTTCACGAACGACGTTTCTAAATACTTTATTCATGGAACCCTGAATCCATTTACTGAGTGTGACTTGAAGCTAGTATGAGAAGAGCTAACTGTTGCGTGCTCATGGCTTTGCAGAGCGTCTCTTGCGTGATGCGAATGTCACTTAATTGGGTGAGTGCGAAAGCTGTTACCAAGATCGATAAAGAGCGTGTGGTGAGACAGTGCGTGCACCATCACCCTAGTGCTCCTCATCCGTCCAACTTTTTCGGTCTGTATTCCATGATGAAAATGCAGTCTACGCTGAACATTGATGAGATCTTTTATATCGTCTGGGTCCTAACTGTCTAAAAGTGCCTGCAGTTAAGCAGATAAAACATAAGGCCATCTTTGTTCTTAGGTGAAAATCTAGGGCCCAAAGAAAATTGTTCGCCAGTTCAGCTAATGTAATCATTAATGAACGAGCGCTGTATGTTGGAGCAAATTATCGTAGCAAAGAACTAGTCTGTACAATATCGCTTTTTGAACAATTTTCCTGAAGATACCTTACACATAAAGCACCAACATAGACAAAAATAATCATCCTTGGAGCCAGGCTGATATTCTGAATTATTAATACATAATGATGATACAAAGTATCTGCTAACTCTTTAATTGAAGAAAAATAACATAACTCTTTACGGCATTTCCTTATGCACGCTTTTACGACGGCCATTTCTGCTCATAGATGTGCAAATGCTATCAAAGTTAGCGCTTTACTCCCACATGGGCAAGCGATAATTACTGGGATTCAGTGGAGATCAATGCTGACGAACACAAAACTGCTGGAGTTTTTCGCTGATCCGCGCTAATTTACGTTTCTACGCCGTAAAAATCCGGAAGTAAGTGTGCGTAATGCCCAATTTTCTGTACCGCATATTGATCTCCCATGATCGTTGGCTTGACCGTAGCACCACCCTTTGATCAAATGTTATCCATAAATACGACCAGTTTCCAAGGGAAAACACTGGAAGAGTTTCACAAGATTATCGAAATGATTACTCTAATTCTAATGAGGCTAATTCTAATTATCTTGGATACTGCCAATGCAGCAAATAGTAATTTTTCATTAGGCCATTTGGTAATCATGACCACTAAATTCTGCTTACTTTAGAGACCACAACAATTCTCTGAAAAAGAGGACATAGTACTGGGCAACAATTGCTAGGGGAGTAAGGAAAGAACGCACGAGGCTCGCAAAGACTCCTCTAAGTTCCATTTGGACCTGGTTATGAACTGTACTTTTCGTTCGTAACTCGAGGGAAACGATTTCTCGCCGATCTTTTGCTCGTACGGAACGTGGCAGCATCCACCTAATCAGAAAGATTCTACAGTAACAGCTCGAGTTTTACATTCCATCTCAAAAACTCGGTCAATTGAGTCGGGTAATTGCACAATACACGTACCAATAAGAATTGCAGCCCCAATAAAGTTTCAACCAACAAGAGACGGGTGGAGACCGAGACGAGAAAAAGCGGAACTCTGACGATCTATTTTGTTCCGGTGCCGTAGCGTGCGGAGTTCTAAGAAAAGCGCTGTCGGCGCTACATTGCCTCCTGTTCACGGAGGACCCGCACTTTTGCAAACAGGTATGTGTTTTGCCAGTGTCAGAGCAGACTTATTTGCCGACAAAGGAGCGAACATCAACAGAACACGTATTTTTAATGTACATAACTCCACTAATCATAGTTATTTCATTCCAGCATGTTCAAGATTCAAAGTTGGAATACGGTATTTTAAAATGCATCTGTTGGAGTGCGTGCTTCTCAGAGTTTAACAATTTATTGACTTTGGAACCTGAGACATACTACACGACATTCAATATGCTTTCAAATAATTCTCTTACTTCAGAATATGCCAATTCTGCAGTGGGTTATGTGTCAGGTGAGAAATTAAAGCGAATTACGTCACACACGAGCATACAAGTGCATTCTAAGCGTAAGTTCTCTTTTATCCATCAAAGCCAGAGACCAAAGTTGAGGACGGCAAACCTTGCAAGCTCAAGCTATTGAGGTCGGAGTTGTGTATGCTAAATCCGGCCAAAGAATAGAATAGCAAGTGGCAAGGGAGCTGAAATAGAGAGTCCCGGTTAGACATTGAGCCGACCGATATTACACCATCTCGCCTGTAATGACTGAAGGCTGGGACAAGGTTATGTCTTGGAATGAACACCGAGATCACAAATGACTATATTAATATGGAGCTTTTTTTTTGTTTGGAGACGCCATTAGCATAGTAATGAGGCTTGCAGGGTTGCCATAGACACTGTCGCTCGAACTGATATGGTAATGAGAAAGCTTGCAACGACCCTGCATGCGGTGCCGAGGTCTAAGGACTGATGCTTGGGAGTCTGCCTGCAACTGAACGACGTAGTCTCCAGCGCACAACACTGAAATATGCCACGTGAAATCATGGCGTCTAATGAATACGCGGCTGGGCCACCAAATTTATTGTCGTGGGCTTTGTACCATGCAAATATCTACATGTTGACCCAATATAAATTAAAACTCTGCTGACGTATATTGGGTTTCATAAGAGCATGGTTCAGTACTCTCAGTTATTATTGTGATTGAGGGCAGCAAACTGAATTAGAAATTTCCGTAGAATAATGCATAAAGGATTTTTTATAATTTTTGTGACATGATAACGTACATATATACTATTGAAATCAACGAAAAAGTTCGAGTATTAAAGAAACTTGAACGTGACGTGTTTCTTAACGCATGACTTTGTCTTTTCGGACCAAGAAATCATAGAAACAATTGTTACTGAAAATAATCTAAGTTGAACAGTGGGAAGTAATATATTCTCAATACATTTATGCTTTCCATGCCTAAATAAATCCAAAAATTTCCAAGAACATGAAAAAGCTCGTTCATTTTTAACTTCAGCAAATACTACACAAAAAATCTAGATACTGTTGTTCTATGATATGTAAACAGTTATCCAGAACTGGGACTTTGTAGAAAATATCAGCGAGGTAATTTTCCAGGTGCAATATCGAGCTGCTTCAAATTGGAGATAAAATTCAGTGTCTCAGGGCGGCTATCAGGCTTTATTTGAATACGAGATTTTTGTAGCGCTCTTTTTCATGGCACGCCTTACCTTTGTCCCAAAAGGGCGTCGGGCTGATCTTTCCAGTTGTCGGAATATGACCATAGTCCTCACGATGTGATACATTAAAACAAATATAAGATCTCCTGTATTCTGGGCAAGGTAAAAGGAGAACAGGCGTTCTGAATACGTGATAAGGAAGGGCAAGAAATGTGTACAATGGAGGAGCATCGCGACACAATGGCACAATAAATAAGGTTGTAGTGAGCACAGGCGCCGCTATGAATCTAAATGACAAAAGAAACCTGCACAAACTGGGTGAATGGCAGGGGCGGCCAACAATAACAACAGCCAAGGTGGTACAGGACGCCTAAAAGAAGTACTCAAGCGTAAGGGAAGCAGGAACCAACTTCATGTATCTTCTGCAAGACTCTTAAGCAGTACTCCATGACCGATGGCTTACTTGGATCAAACGCAGCGAACGAGTTACACGATGTACTTTGTGAGAGAGAGATGTCTTTGTTACATCAAAAGTGATCATGATAATTAGAGATACAATGTAGGTTGGGCTAGACAAGAACGATTCATTGAAATCTAACCATTAACAATAGTCAATGCAAAACTTGCACGATCATAAGCTTGCAGTAAGAAGAGAGTAACTTAACTCTTTTGATCAGTGAGGGACAAAATATAAAATGTTGATATTTGAAATATTAGGGATAGGAGCATGAATTTTTAAACAAATATTTCTTCATGTTTACAAAAAAATGAAGGGATGCTTAACTAATTATTGAACAGGAGCATCTTGTATCCTGAAACTTGATGTGAAAAAATCCCAGGTTTACTCTGCAGAATTAGATTTAATTTCATTTAAAAATTCCCATATCAAAACTTCATTACAGTTAAAAGCTTAAAGAAGACACAAATAAAATTCATGATATTGTATTGGTTAGGCTGTGCTTTTGATGTTCGCAAAAATTTCCTCATTTTTATTTTCGCTTCATCTGTCCAGGGCATCTTGAAGAACGAGCCTATTAATCACCATATGCTCTATGTTTTTAAGTATCATGATTGAAACGTTCAAAAGTAATATTCAGAGCAAATACATTGTAAATTTGTTCATGCTCCTTCACAAACGTCAATTATAGACAATAGAAAAAACACAAACTATTTTCATTTCTGTTAGGAAGGTCGTACACTTGCACTCCTTGTCATAGTTTTGTAAAAAATAATTTCCTCTCATAAGGAAGACTTGAACGAGTGATCGTAATAAATTGGGAAACAATTCAAGTACTGAGTCTACACAGTATAATGTTGCTTAGTTTTGAGTGCATGCGTAATAAAAAAAACTATCAGGGATCCTTTGAAACTTCTACCCAAAGTTTGTGGGGGTTGTAACCATTTTTTAATTTATGAAGTGAGCTCGAGTAGAGAATATTACATTAAACAGCCGTTTGGGTATAGAAATTATTGTGGCCTCTACTAAGCCTCAAATATTGAAGGTACTCAAGCATTTGAAGCTTAGGACATTCAAAAAACTTTCAAACTTAGCCTTGCAAACTGATGATGTCCAAAATGTTTATGTAAATAAATGTGCTGTAATTCAGACCAGCAGTAGAGATATGTCAAAAATTATTATTATCATTATGATTATTATTAAAAATACGACTAGAAACGAATATGCATCGTCTCTGTAAAAAATTTCATTGACCATGAAAGTAAACTAGCGTTTCAAACATTCAGTGAGTTCTATTTTCTATCTGCAGTTATAAACTCATCTGATGAGCAAGAAGTTTCAAATGAAGGCAGCGGAACTTCATGGCTTTTCATGGCTTTTTTCCCGTTAAAATTGCCGCAACTTGGAACAAGCTGCCAGAAAACATAGTTTCTGCTGGCACTGTGAACACATTCAAAAATCGTCTCGATAAATTTTGGACTACGAACCCCCCCAGTACTACATCCTACTAACTATGTCCCTAACTCCTTAAGGTTAATGTATGATTGAGATAAATGCTTGTGACATAAACGCCTGTGCGTGAGTAACATGTGTGCACACGACTAAATTGACTTACGTGGTTAAGGTGTACGTGCATGACTGATGGATTTACTTTTAGACGGCATGGGACTTCGGTATTGAACCAAGAATGGGCCAAACGGCTCGTTCCTATTGCCTTATTCTATTCTATTCTATTCTATTCTAACTTGAGCGTAATTCTTCAGCAGAGGCACACAAAACAATTGCTCACGCAGCGCAAGTCTTGAGGAAAGTAAAGTAGAACTTTAAATTGACTGGCAGTCACAAAATAAAATGAATAACAATACGCGTGTGCTTTTTAACTCCATCTATAAAGTGTAGCAATAATGAGAGCATGCTTTTGAGATTACTAGCTCGTTGAGTAGAAAGTAGAGCTAAGTTTCACGGATACCCGCTAATTCCATAGTTTACCACAATTTGTTTACTTGTATTGAGCCTCTCCAAGTATAATTCAAAACGGACAGTTTGGACTAAAAGCTGGAAAAGTTCGAACGTACGCTTGCATCTTAATCCCTTTTAGTTGAGCTCGTTGTCATATGAAGTGTACTGTAACAAAAAAAGACCATTTTATGCCGTAAATCTTAATCTAAGTAGTATCGGCCAAGAACACAGCAAGTGAAGCAGGAAAATAAAATGAATTTTATTGCCAAATAAAAACTGGAAAATTCGGTAAAGCGCGTTGGTCAGCAGATGCAAAAACGGCAGAGGCTCACAAAGGCAGTCTGGGCTTGCGAGGGCCTCCTAGCCAGCACGGCTGGAAGCTGAAGTAATGTTGGGAGGTCGCAGCGAGGCTTTCTCAGTCGCCCTAGGAAATGCACCGAGAAATGCTCGCCAGATTAAATCGTAAACCCTGAGATAATTTAGACTGAAGCAGTAACTCGCAAAGACGAAACTCAAACGAGTGCCAGTGAAGGAGTGCGAATGAAGGCTTCAGGACAGGGAATTGTGCAAATGAAGACAAAAGGGCGATATGCACTTATTTGCAACGACTGTACTCTTAGGACTAATTTAGCGCAGTAATAGGTTTACTCCCAGTACTCATGGAGACTTTCGTGGCGAAACTTAAGGCAAAGGAGGTGGGCAGTTTAAATTGCAAATTTGTTAAAAGGGGCAACATAAATGGGGAAAAAGCTTAACGGAGTTTTCAAAGTCAAATATTGTGGTTCGATCAATTCCCAAACTAATACAAGTAAAATTGGTTGTTGAGAATGAAATACTGTTATTTGAGTGCTATGTTTCGTATAACATTTTTACAGCACCGTTCAAAGATAGAAAAATGGCTTTGGAGAATAGAAGCGATATATTTTCATGGCTTGTTTATCAATTTGGTTTCGTGGCGGGTGCAATTCGAAAAGTGTAGCGGAGAGGCAGCGCGAGTATAGAGCACCTGCATTGCGTTCGCGCACCGGGAATCAGTCAAGGGTCTAACAGGACGCCCCAATTACTTGCTTGTTGCAAAGTTACAGCGCGTCCGGCGCTCGCAGCGCACAGCTGAAGCGTGTCGACCTCGGAAGAGCATCACAGGCAGCCTGCATTCCTCCACCAACTTGCTTTAATTATTCTCTAATTGGTGAATTAAAGTGAACGACTCCTCCCAAACAACCGTCCTCTCCCGCCTTCCTTGGCCGATAAAACTGTCAATTGAAGCTCCGAAGCGATTCATAAATTTCCAAGTACAACTATTAGCATTGCTGCGCGCAGATATCTCTGGCAATGCAATTATTCTCTGCTGCCCTTGTGTTAATGCTACGGATATTCAAAGTGAAAGGACTTGCATGAAATTAGCGCTATTACTTGTACACCCTGTATATTTGCACGTTTGCAATATTTGTGTTTTCAGAAATGATTCGAAGAGTGTCTATGCATAGAATAATTTTTTAAATTAGCAGTTTCAGTCTGTTAAAATACCTAAAGAGCGTTATTCACTGAATTTTTAAATCTTTTATTATGTGTTGCCGCAGAAGTTGGTTATGATTAACGAAAAAAATTCCAAGCAAAGTAGTCGTGAATGACTCGTGGTGAATACGTATTTTGAATGCGTGAAGCTTTTCTTATTTATAAGAAGTAAAATCAAACGATCATAAGCTAAATAAATGCACTAGGTTTAAATAACCTTGCCTAATTAGACCACCAATGAAACAGATGAGGAGAGAATTAGCAAAATTTCTAAATCACCACATGTGTTCGGACACTATGAATAGTTGGAAATCTGTGCCAATAACAATAATTATTATAAATAAATATTCCATCAGCTAGCCCAGTAAGGAACAAGTTATTTTTGACCGTACGAAATGTTACGTTAATTATCCCTCATGTAATAATGTAATTTCACTCAACTTTAGCGCCACACATAACACATGGGACTAAGAACAAATTATTTCGATTGTAGTTCAGGAACGACAGCGGTGCATACAGGGTTAAACAAACGACAAGCAGACGTAAATTTTGCTGGTACAATGAAAATCAAGTAAGTTCTGCGAACTTAAGAGAAAGACTTTAGAAAATATCTTGCAAAACCCAACACAAACAATCCTTACTTAATAAAATTCTACATTGTAAATGTTTATCATTTTATATTTAACGGGAAAACGCAGTTAGAGAACAAAATGAAATAAAGTATTCATACAATAAAACGTCAAGAAGCCTTTGGTAAGTCAGGACCAATTGTGGGTAGTCCTGTATGCACCGACGGGGCTCATGAAGAGAAGCGATAGCGCGGTGGCATTAGCAGGAGCACCACAAGCTGCAGGCTCTCCCCCCTGCAGTTCTTATCTCGTAAATGGGCACCAAACGGAGATGTTAACGGAGCTGTTCCGGCGTGGTCTCGACGGCGCTTCCCCTACCTTCTCGCTGCTCGCCCTAGGAGAGGGTCGAATAATTACACCCTAATTGTCGGGGCCTGATTAACACTGCGCATCTACAAAGGCGAGCAAATGCAGAGCTTCCCAACCCACCGAATAACTGAAAGCGCGTCTTCACACACCCGAGGTCAACCACGACCTGCATTCTAGTTGAGATCTAGCGCTCAAGCCGTTACATTTTTTTTCTAGTATTTCCAACTTAATTTAAGAATTTACAGAATTTTCTTGAACGAGTATGGGATGATTAATCGCTATAGCCTTGGTTAAGCTAAAAATAAAATGACGTGGCTGACTGTTTGGTCATTAGCTGCCTTCGCAGCAAAAATTTTCAAGAAAGCCGCAACGTAAATGTTACATTAATTTTACCAACTATATCAACGCTCATAAATCTCCAAGAGATGCAATGCTGAAAGAAGCGAGAAAAGAACTTCCGATGACAAAAAGTTAAAAACACAGGCGACATAGATTTCAAACATTTCATCAAAATTATGTTTCAAATTTTGAAAGAACCATGTAGAGCTACTGTCAGGCGGATGAAATGAATGCTCAATATGCACAACATATGAAGAGCAAACTAATTTGCTTTCTTCAGTCCAAATAATTTTCAACGGAGTTTCGATACAATGAAGTTTTTGGCCAATAAGTGCATTGCAACGTTTCTTTATAATGTATGTATTATGAAACAAGGTTGAGGGAACACTACCTATTTAGTGACTTAGGGAAGATATTGGAGAGCATCAATATCATAAAAATGTCTATATGATTTGCAAAGTCTCTACTTTAATGGTGGATCCGAATTGAAGACATAAAATATGGTGACCAGGAGATGGCAGACGTTCTGTCATTGAAAAAAGGGGGCTGGAAGTTGCTCCGCTCGAGGCGTAGAAATAATAAGGCCCTAATTAATGGTCGGAATATTAACATCAGATGGAATAAATTCAAGAATAGAAGGGAATCTGGCTTCTTTCAGGTCAAAAAATCTAAAATAGTATCACACTGATAATTTGCACAGATGTATGCGTAACATTCAGTAAACTTTTAATTCGTATAACTTGAGAATAATTTAAACGAATGTATCTTCGTATGCTTTTGGAATGAAGTTTGAATTATACTTTTATGGTATTTGTGAACAGAGAACCACTAATAAAAATAATAACGAGCTGGATGAGTTTGTTTAGCGGTTTATTTTGCCGCATATCCCAGCACTGTTCCTCGCAAAGAAAAGAACTTCTCGCGTGTTGGGAGTGACATTAAAGGAGTACGAGCACTAAAAACGGAGGGGAAAATTTAATTAGGTGGTGCGATTATTGCACGCGCAAGAAACTGGTACGTGACAGCAATGCTGCTCGCCCGTCTTTGTTTTGAGGGCTTCCAAAGTTAGGTCAATACTCGCTACACAGAACACCAAGGCATTTTCTCTCTCAAGTTCCTTATTGCTGCCCACAATGGAAAATTTAGCTTTTTTCGTATGTCATGAGAGTGCTCGTTAGGGATTGTTAATCTTGTTTGATTCAAGTTCCACCTGCACATCGGAAGACTATTTCCTAAGTTCTTTCAATTTCTTAGTCTTATCCGTCAAAACATCTTGGTCGTTCACTCACCATTTCGTAATGTATGTGTTTCAAAGAGGGTTTCCCAATAAAAAGCTAATGTGGAATGGGACTTTCAGTTGGAAGCATCGAATAGGAGTTCAAAGTATTTCGCAATGTTCATGAAATAATACTGAACAAAAATAGTGATTTTCTGATTTACTAACAGTAGTTATAAGAAGCACTTACAGGTTCTTGAAACTCAAATTTTGAGAAAATTTAAATCTCTTAACATTTGATGTGGGGAACTCATAGTACGAGCTGGGATGAAATCATTTCAATAGAAATAAAATGTTTTCCATGAAATAATTTTCCTATTGCTACAAGTATCCTCAGCGACGATGACAAACTCATTGTGTCCCAGCATAAATATTTCATCACCTAGCCAAACTTTCAGGTGCTGCTGATGTGAGCTTCGTCGTTTTCCTGATATCAGCTTATATCAAATACCCTTTTATCTGCTCTTTTAATTTTTAAATGATGTCCTCACTCAAATAACTCAATTGACAATCATCAAGTATGAAAACATTCCCCAAAATATCATACTGTATTTTAATACTGTTCTCTTATAGGAACAAATAAAGTTGTATGGGAGAAAATTAGCAGTTGGAAGTATTTCGTAGTTAGAAATAGATATTCCTACGGTAATCTTCGAGCTTTATATAGGATCACTTTCTATTCCGCCCCCTTCAATCACAATATTTTCAAGAAAATGGAAGACAACAAGCAATACTTGACAACGAAGGCAACGATCGCATCATTGTTGACTTGCTGTCTTGCGTATTAGCAACAAGGGAAGCTCTCTTTCCCCCGCTCGAATCCTCTAAGAACACGGCAATTTCCCGAGCGGATATGTTTCCTCTTTGTTTCTACGGTGACGTCTTCAAGGCTTGCGTTCCAAATCTGGTGTTGTGTGTATGTTTGCTTGAAAAATGAACGCGTATCGAGAAATGTACAGAGCTTAAGAAGAACTGAACGCATGAGTGTAGAAGAGACGGCCGGATCTTCATAGGTACACTTTAATAGGCAATCATTGTTTGTGTAGTCAAAGAGGAAATTGCACAATAAGAGCAAAATCTGATAGTGGTGATGGTTTAAATACTCATGCAAGATATGTTCAAATAGAGAGATGGATAACTCATTTGAATAGCGAGAACTGGTCCAAGCCTTTCAAAATTTGTAACGTTCATGCTATATTAGTTTATTTGCCAAAACTTTACTTTTCACACGAGGCGAGTTAACAGAACCTGATTAAATAATATTTAAAAGATGCTGTAACTTATGTTAAAATTATAACTAAATGTAATTATTAAGATGGGAAAGTCTTCAAAAAAGGTAAGACTACCATTCACCAATTCCAAAACACGCAAATGTCAATCTGTTTGACAACGCGTTTTATGAACAATTTGCTCAAAACCAGTGTTAGTACACACGTTTATTTATTCGTTCAAAGAGAGTGAGACCAGCGGAACATCTGTCGACGAAAATTGAATAAAATTCACCTCCTGTATTACTTTTAAACTAGCACAAAGAACACGTAGTGTTGAATCTCGAAATATGATCAAGAACTGCGATATAACAACACCCTCGCTTGGAGCATGCCATAAAAAGTGCAATGGAAGCAATTGCAATCCCCTGAAGCAATGACGGTGTTGATGATGCAATACGCCAGATGGACTGATGATTTATTGCCAGTAAAGTATCGACTGGCTTCGCTTGAACGGCACAATTTGTCAAGGATTGCAGTCAGTCTCTGCGAGTCAGGCTATCTTTTAGCAGAGTTCGCATGAATTGCTTTGAGTTTTGAACCCCTGAATAATTTGATGCGAGTGCACTTCCTAGAATCAAATTTGGTTTGTCGCATATGATACCTTTCCGGGGAAGATAAAATAATACACCAAGTTACAACTGAAGCGGTGAGTAAAAAAATCAATCGCAGAGATGTTTTTCTGATTGACAAGCTCTATTGGAACCCACTCAGAACTTCAATTAGGAAAATACTTTTCATTGAAAGCCTGGTGCATTCTGGATTTTTATTTTTATTCATGTACTTACATAGCAGGATCCATTACATGATTCACTTGCCGCTTACAGTCCTGCCTGTGATTGATCACATACGCCCGCGTCGTTTGATGCTCACGAACCCCCGATGCTCACAATGCTAAGCAAACACCACCGTAAAGTCAACAACGTGTTCCCTCTACGCTAGACTCGTTGGGTACTCGGTTTTAATATGAAAATGTGTTGGAATATTTTAGTAATTCACGGCACATTTTACAGACGATTAGCATGTAGGATATATGAGGTTTGGGAGAGAAGCATTCGAGGTGAAATTAATCGCTACGAGACGAGGACCTGAATATTGCAATGGTCTTTTACACTGGAAATCATGAAAGCTTCATGGGCATAATGCATCGAATAATGGTTTAACTTATTGAATAACCAATATAAGAACACCGAAAATTTATTTGTAATACATATAATACCTTGTATCAGGTAAAAAGATTAACACGTTTCCTGCGATTGCCTAGCCGGTGCAAATCGTTACTTTGTACACATAGTCACTAGAAAGCTTTAAAAAAATTACAGAACCTAACCTGAGTGACCCACCGGTGGGTCACTTCGCAGGAAATTTGTTAACCGAGTTTCTTCGGTATTTATTATCCTTTTTTAAATCTCAGATACGCTTTCTGTTTAATAAAAATGTACATGGATCGTTTAGATATGAATTTATGGTAACACATGATAACAGTAAAGTCAGTCTTAATTTAAGTTAGGTTTATTACAGAGCAGAAATACACTGTACCGTCGAAAGACATGTTTGAAATCATGACTCCAATCACTCGCTGATTAGAATACGACAACTCGTTCAATGTACACTGGTATCTGGGTTACGATGTCGTGACTTGCAGTCCGATAAAAAGTTGCAGACACTATCGATAATCTATTGCTTAGGTTTTGAATGTTTTGTGTTCATCGCTGCGCTCGAGAAGTTTTTAACTCGAGATGAACAAGGTGTCATATTTGGAAGGAAAGACGAGGCTTGCGTGTTAGTTGGTTCGCACAATAACTGGACCAGTCAGCCAATCCCCGATACAGTCAATCGCCTGGCCTGTAATTATGCACCGAAATTAGATAAGCAATGAGCAAGGTGAGACCTCCATTGAGTACCACAATTTGGACAGCTGTCAGACGAGGTTCTTGGCGCATTCACCAGTCGAGTCGTAAGTTCAAGGCATGTTTTAAAATAAGTACTGTTTTGAAATAGAAAGAAGACAAGTAGAGTTTTCTGAATAATTTGATTTCTACATGATAGCCTGTACTATAATATACTTTTCTACATAATTTCTACCAATATCAAGGGACTTAATATATCGTACAACTAGCATTTAATCACTATCCTCGTATAAATCTGCCACCAGTCAGTATTTTCGGTGCCCAGCGTGAGCATAGCTTTCGATAATTTGAAGGTTCTGTAACAATTGCATAAAACACACTTCTTGACACTTGAAGCAACTCATCACATAATGTCGAAATTACATAGCGTCGGTTTTTCTCACTTTGATATCAATTTTCGGCTCTAAATCGTCAGTAATGACTGATGGTCACCCACTTTGTTTCTCATTATGTACATTCGTACGTACGGCCATCTTTAAAAACTTTCACCCATTTTCATACCATCCCATCGCTCATAATGTTTTGTCCGTACACTTCACTGATTTAATGATGAATTTCAAACGCTTTCATTCATTTAGCACCAAGAAAACGAATCACAGAGCATATTTACGACGGGATTCTCAATCGGAGGAAGGATTTCAAATACAAACAAACGCCGAATGACTCTGTACTGACGTCTGTGGCTTGCCAACAGAGTGTGGTACACAGTGAGCATGCACCAAATGCAGAGAGCGGCGCAGTAGCGCAAGAATTTCAAAACGGTACTTACTTTCAAAACGCGTCTCGTACTTAGGGAAACATTAGGTTTGCGCATACGCATGTATCATTCTTTCCAATGTTTAGTGAATCAAAGATATGGTATCTTCAGGAGAATGCAATCTAGACTCCAGCCTAAAGCAAGAAAAATTACCAGTGCTTCATGTTCATTGAAATATCCGCTATTTTGTGATTCGTACATTTTCTTTCTCTATTTTCGTGAAATTACATTTTTATCGTAAACAATCTCATTTACAGGTTACTTATCAAATGTACAAAAGCCTTCAATTAACAAAATAAATGATGTATTTAAAATGTACTTCTGCATCAAGCCATCTTAACATCCGAACTACCTGAAAACAAATCATATGTACAAAAAACTCTAAATGCGCACGTACAATGTCGTGCCGACCTCATGATAAAAACAAGGACAAATATATTGCAAAATTTCAGCAATGGAATTGATGTCATATGCATACTTGTGTTACTAACCATCTTCGAGTGTTTATGATGACAATGGTAATTTGAAGGTACAATTATAAAACATAACACTACATTTTTATTAAGAGTATGTTATGAACAAACTTCGTGCCGCAGTGACAGAATTCATGTTCTACACGGTCTAAGATAGATTTTCAGCTGACGCCAGGCCGTGCTCATTTGTGTATTGTTGTGTACACAATGGTAACCTTATTGATCAAAGGAGAAAGCGGGAGACTGCAGTGTTAGGAGTGGACATGTGGAGATACGAGATCTATCAAGGTTTCACTGATTCACAGTATTTCTCCGCATATTTACTATATTCGAGTACTAAATCATAGTACACTCGATAGAAAGTGACCGTTATCTTAATGAATTATGGGTAGCTCTGCCAATTGTTGACTTCAAGATCTATTACATAGTTTAGAAGTAGCATCACTCACACGCTAACGATTTCATTCATGCTAGATAAATGTATTTTCTCAAGTTATTCGATGAAGTTTTAGTCGTAGCGACAATAACTAAAGTTTCATATCTCACATGTACTAGTTCATCCATTCAACTTCCTTTCATTTTCATAGTGACTGAAGACCATACTCGTTCACTATCAATGCCTTGCTACAATTTTTTTAACTGCATTTCTCACAGTGAGTTATTCCCCAGCATTGCATCACGACAGCAACTGCAGGTACGTCCAAGAGAAAAAGTAATAGGACATGCGCATAAGTAAGGACCAGCAGAGGAATACTATTGCATGGTTCCCATCCACGGACACGGTTGCCACCGAACTTCGTCCTCTACTTCTGCTTGAGAAACTTTTGTGGGAGCGATCATTTGCATCCAGTCGAGGGAGGACTGGAGGATGCACGTCTCAGGTTCGAACGAGCGCGGTCTGTCTGGCCTCAAGAACAAACAGTCCTGACGGTTGGAACTTTTGTCGGCGGCTTGGTTTACAAGGTTTTGGTTAGTTTGTGGTCCTAACTTGCAACTGCAACGCAGGGAATGACTAAGTGAGCCGAGGACATTCCGCCAATCTCAAAGACGAATGAAAATCCCGCAATTCCTAAAACCGAACGCGCGAGAAAAAAGAAAGAATTGGGCCATCTTATTTTAGCTCCACATTTACTATGTATCACCCACCATAACGAAATTAGACCACTGGATACAGTAAGTGTACGTGACTGTTTTAGCACACACACTGCAGTCGAGTAAATTAAGCTAGATAAATCATTTATCATCTGGACGAATATCGTTCGACAGCCTTGAAGATTGACTCCAGGCTCATTAACCATAACCAGGAGGACCCACGTAGATTAAAATGCTCTCGCAAAAATTAGCAAACTCCCAAGAATATTCATCTCGAGATGAACAAAACTTAGGCGAAACATTATCACCCAAGTTTGCTTAAGCTGATGAGCACTAACCGAGAATATTGCTCAAGTTCCATTTTTTCGACGACGGAACCAGTTAAAAGAAATGAATGAAGTGCATTTATTTAAAGCTTACTTCAGAGCGTGAGTGGTCACAAAAATTTGCCCCTAACGCCCCAGGTGGAAATACAGGGTAGGCGAGGACAAATAAAGACACAAAAAAGTTTTCTTTGAAATACACATAACTTGAATACATTTGTGAAGCTGCGTATCAAATTGACGCTATTACACTGTCACTTTGAAAGATTAAATTTATGTGAAACATTTTTAAGCGCACTGTGTTATTTACCCTAACCCATGCCAACTTGGATGGTAGAATTTTCGAATGAGCCAAACTTATTACGGAATAAAGAAAGTATAATAGTTCACAACTGAGCCTTTAATTTCACAACACGATTCTGAGGGATTATTGTGGCACCCCAAATACGATACTTGGATCAATAGGTTGAGGTCTAAATCGATGAGTATCTGAACATGAAAAGAAATAGGTGGACAGATTTCCAACAAAAAATTAAAAAAATGAATTGGAAGTAAGAAACGTATTTTGGGGATAAAATCTTCTTGGACAAATTTGTGGGCTTTGCGCACACGTTAGTTTTACGAATTAGACGATCGCACTGAAGAGGCCGCGGGCTTCCTGATTTAACAGCAGCCAATTAACTATAGAAAAGCATGGCAATGTACTAGTAGTAATGCGAAAAGTTTAATTTCTAAGGATAACACCCAACAGATTAAAAATCAATAAATCACTTTCTTAGGCTAGTCCAACACTTAAGGTTTGTACTTACGAAATGTCTCCGAATGGTGCAAAAGCTTCTCTTAGGGAAAACGTCTCAATCTCAGGACTCAAATCTCCCACGAAAATGTGATAGTGTTCTGCAAAAGAGAAAATTTGAGATTACGATATGGATTAGAAAATCTGATATATGTAATTTACATATAACATAGGTTATAATGGTGAGCAGTATCAACAAATTTGCCGATGACCAATAAACAAATTTGCGGATGACACGAAATTCTGTCACAGAGCATTCAACGAAAGGGACACAGTAACTATCCAATCAGACCTAAACCGTCTTCTACAATAGACTGAAACCTGGCAAATGAGCTTCAACATTGAAAAATGTTCAGTAATGCACGTTGGTGCAAATAACCGGCATTTCCAACACACGATAAATGACATACCTTTTGAAACAGTCCAGTAACAAAGAGATCTAGGTGTCATTGTCACTGAAAATCTCAAACATGACAAACAACTGGAAAAAAGCGTCAAAAATGCGAGCAGGATTCTTGGTTTCATTGCGCGAAACTTTGAATACAAGTCAAAGAACATAATATCACCGTTCTATAAAGTACTAGTCCGGCCTCATTTAGAATATGCAGTGTAACTCTGGTCTCCTACCTTACAGAAAGATATTAATAAAATGGAAAAAATACAACGGACAGCAACGAAGATGATTCCAGAACTCCGCAATCTCAGCTACGAAAGACGTCTACAACGCCTTGAACTTATATCCCTAGAACAAAGAAGACTGCGAGGACAACTTATTGAGACCTTTAAGTATCTCAACAGCCTTAACAATGTTACCCTGGAAGGGCTTTTCGAAAGAGACGGTAACGGACAAACCAGAAATAAGGGTCAAAAACTATTACTGAGAAACTTCAAGACATCTCAAGCTATAAAGTTTTTTACCGTTAAAATTGCCGCTACTTGGAACCAGCTGCCAGACAACATAGTTTCTGCTGGCACTGTAAACACATTCAAAAATCGTCTCGATAAATTTTGGATTACGAACCCCCCAGTATTACATCCTACTAACTCTATGTCCCTAACTCCTTAATGTTAGTGAATGATTGAGATAAATGCTCGTGACATAAACGCCTCTGCGTGAGTGATGTGTGTGCACATGACTAAATTGACTTACGTGGTTAAGGTGTCCGTGCATGACTGATGGATTTACTTTAGACGGCATGGGACTTCGGCATTGAACCAAGAATGGGCCAAACGGCTCGCTCCTATTGCCTTAGTCTATTCTATTCTAGTAAAGAAAACATTCTAGAGCTAAGGACATAATTTTCATAGATACATTTGGTTACAAATTATGACAATACAAACATGTGAAATGACAAATAATAGCATGTAGTTGAATCAAGTAGGGATGCTATTGTTTCATCACATTAATAAAGAAGAAGTAACAGTCAAACTAGACGGTCAAGTCTTGGCTAAAACTTAAAAGGTCACTAGAGCTGTACTCAATAATGAGATGTACCCAGTTTTTGATGAAAGCCTAAAAAGTGAAATATTGTGGCACTCTCGAGCAGGCCACAGACGTGGTGGTATCGATCGTCTACTCGGCACCATCACAATCCTACTTTGAAGGCAACTCACACAGGGAGTTCATCCTACTCTTGCAGTAAGAATTATTTAACAGGCTCCAGTATTTAGTTTAGTGACTCAAACAGAAGAGAAAGACTTTTAGACTGAAGTGAAAAGAAAAGTACAGACCTGCTGTAGCGAGTAAGCGGATTGTGGTCCACTTTTAGCGATACTCAGCTTACGCTCTAAGCTTTGGTACAAGCCCTTCACAGCACGTAAAGACTTTTGTTCTTAGCTTCAAGGAAAACCTAGTTTGTTATAAAAACTCATTGATAAAAACGCAATTCAAAAATATCGAACATAGCCAATTCTGAGAGTCTAGCTAGAATTCAACGGAGCAAGTTTTAAGCTTTTCCTTCGTACATATAGTACGGAACCAAAAAATACCGACTTCGAAAAAGATATTTTCGTCATTAGCTCACAACTTTCATGGTGGAAATCTTAAACATAAACGAACGAAAATTCTTTGAACAACCTTGCAAATTTTCAAACACGAACAAAAGTTTTTAATTGGCCATTAATGCAAGTAACTTAGAAGGATAGCACTGCAGATGACAAAGTCCCAATACCTGGGCAGGCACAGTCGAAGCAACGTAAGGAAGTGAAACTTGTTCAGTCAATTATGTTTTATAATTTTTTATCATTCATTTGAAGATGCAGAGAACTACAGTAAACACGTAACAAATCAAGCACGCACCCGTTAATACAGTGACATTTCAACCGAACGTATGATTCTTCACGTATTGATGGTTCTACATAGTTACTTTCAGTTTAATATAAACGATATAGCCCATATTTTTCCCCCACGTCTATGGAGTATATGACATACCACTCAACATATGTTAAATGTAGTTATCACTTGCGTAGATGAATTGCATTTAATCAGGATACTCCAAATAGCCGTTTCTGCTGAGTACATGTTTACTTAACTGGGCCTCTCATGTTATTTGTTTCTATCGTTACTGCTTAAATTCCCTTCTTTTTACAAAAAATATTAGCTCCAGTCATCCACGTCATCACTTGAAGTTTTCAGTACATTGCGCGTTTCATTCACGATGTTAACTGTACTCAGACGTTGGGAACGGGAAGTTTTCGCTACATTGCGCGTTTCATTCACGATGTTAACTGTACTCAGACGTTGGGAACGTGAAGTTTTCGCTACATTGCGCGCTTCATTCATTGTTAACAGTACTCAGACGTTGGGAACGTACGTCAATTTGTGATGGTTAATATCCAGTTTTATTATCGTTATCAGAACGTATCCATTGTTTGATTAATTTCTTTCATGAACACAGAATACTTTATCATCAGTTTAGCATGAAGAACGTAATTCAAACCGTAAGACCGTGTGCCTAATTTTCCGCTGTAAAACACACTTCACTCGCAATGATGTGATTGCAGTTTTTGTCAAGTAGTCAAGATTTGAGTGATCCAACAAATTAAATAAGCATCTAGTAACTAATTCCACCGTTCCCTTCACATTATTGCGTTGTTTTGTTTGTTAATTTCAGCTGCTTGGTTTAGAAGGTTTGCTTATTACTTTGAACGGGCCACTTTGCCCCTCCGAGTGCTCGTATGCGCATCTCCCTGATATGCGACTTCTCATGTATGTTTGCGAGTAAGTTCCCAAGTGTCATTTCGCCTGTTATACAATTTCATCGATTTGTTCAAATGATGTCATGACTACTATTTTCTCTCACCCATCGCATAGTTTCAGACAGACCAAGAGGACTATTACTCACTTCGGTCAACTAGTTTCAGTGACGCATTTCAACTTTTCTCGAAGAGCCGAAGCACTCGTCATATTCCTGAGATAAGAGGTAAGGCGACAAATTTGCATAAAGGAATTTAGGGACGAGTGGCTACAGAACAGCAGTCTCCTGATTGGCGAGGAGTGCCAATAGAGTGCGTCTCTCAAAAAGTCGCGCAGCTGAAAGTTTGCAAAGAACAGCTCGCGCTTCTTACAGAGACAGAAAGGCTATAGTTTCAAACATAAAAGACAATTTCTGAGGAGAAAGTTTAGAAGTATGGGAAATACAAAATACTGCGACTCATAAACCGTACACTGCTAAGTAAAAAGCCCTCACACATGAAAACTGATTAGGCATTTAGACAGTATTAGTTTTGAAATGCATAGAATCACAGACTCAAGAAACAAAAGAGATAAATTTAGACATATTCTTCTTGCGTGCATATACCTTATTTTGTTTTGTGCCAAATTTGACTTCCTCGAAACACTGATTAGAATCTGAAGAAAGTACAAAGTCAAGTTTTAACTTGTCGAAATTTCTACACCAAGTACATGTTTTTTTCTGATCTTATTGAACGTACAACCACATTTTTATAATGGTATGAGCTTCTAATTAACACTATGTTATTTAATGTTTATAATTTAACAATGAAATATGTATTTTAGTAACGATGTAAATAAATATTCTATTGGCGTCCTGTTAGTTTCTAACTTCTGCTTTCTGTTAGTTTACAGTTTAACTTTTCAGCTATTAGGCGCAATTTGTTTTAGTAAAATTATAGTGTATATACCAAAGCAACCAATTTATATGTGCAACATATATGAACCGATAAACGTGAAACTAACTACGCATTTATTTAATTGGATAATTTTGAAATGACTCCTTCTTTGCATGCATTCAAAATATTCGTTCCACTGATAACGGAATTGTTTCAAGTTCGGCCATACAAGCTACGAGTATGGTTCTGATTGAGTTAAATTGAATGTTAACGTTCATTTCCAAAACGATGCTTGAAGTGTATGACTTAGGTGGCTATTAATACAGATCGAATTTTTAGCGTTAAATGTTTTTCTGCTGACACTGTTTAACACGTTGGCTCCGATTGCCTGATTGGTGTAAAACTTCACTTTGTACGCATAGTCACTAGAAGGATCTGAAAAAATTACAGAACCTAACCTCAGTGGTACACATACGTACCACTTCGGAGTCAACGTGTTAATACTTGTGTGTGTTTTGTGGACTAAGAGAGAATTGAAGGGAGAGTACAGAGAATTTTTACAAGATATAAATTATCCACATACTCTATTTATGTTCTCCACCACGATTGACGAGAGACGACGTGTATACTGTTTACACTGCACACACTACACATACATCTTTGCATTTCGGTCAGTGAGATGTCAGTAAATTAATTCTTTCAGGGTTCGTGTTATTATAGCATTAATTCTGAAAGATAATTAAATCATAATTTAAAACTACTTCACATATTTGCCGATGCATGAGAACTTTTAAAACACTCACTAGCCGTGACTTGCATGCGGAAAAATGATCAAAAACAAAAATCTTAATATGTTTTCGTATGATTGATTGTATATGAGCAGGAACATGGAGTAATTATTGTTAGTGTAGTATGAATACACAAAACAAATTAAATCTGGCTCTGAAATCACCAGGAACTACAATGCAGGTGAAATCTGGAATAAAATTGTGGGCATAGATTCGTAGTTCGATAAATGTTTCAATGTGGCATAATTAGGGAAAAATATACCTAATCAGGGATACTACTTAACGGTATTTCCTACGGCTGACGTAATATTAATATTTCGCTGCTTAATATTTTGTTATGTGAAAATACAGAGTTTAAACAGAGTCTCCGTTCCCTTTCATTGAGGTATTAATCTTAGGGAAACCCTGCAAGACATTAAGCTTTAGACACCTCAAAGGCTCAAAGTTTTAGTGTTTCGGTTGACACAACCCACCACCACCGACCCAAGAGGCAGGGTAAAGATCTCGCAGAATTAAATAAATGAACGGAGAAGAAGAAAGACATGAGAAGTAAGACACACGCACGAGACGTTGGTTACGCATGTAGTACTTCGACCTCTAGTACTACAAACTCCGATTCAAACAAAAACGAAAAAGGCTTAAAAACTGAATCCACAACAAACTCAAGAGAAAGTGTCTAGTAAAAAGTGATAGTACTTCAATGAAATTTTAAAAGGCCTAACAACTGAATTCACAGCAGAGAAATGTGAAAGTAACAAGTAGTAGAAGGTGATACTTCGACAAAGCTACCAGACACAATCACCATGCACTGATTGTGGACCTTGGAAGGCTTAGATTTATATTTATGAATTTCTACGACGAACTATCAAAGCGCACTTGATACTTTTTTTAGCACGTCAATGGCATCAGCAAGCCCATAAGATCAACGAATCATGACATGGATTCTAAAAAATGATAACTTTGTGCTCTCGATGTTCCTCGTGGTTTTGCTTTGTGTATATGAGGTGTAAAAAATTTTTCAATTATATCTAGGGCCGTCAGCCACATTGCATACTTCCTAACGTAAGGAGAACCAAAAATATACACTTTTAACAATCTACAGGTTGCTAAGTAAACCATTCAAATACTTTTAATCATTAAAATTTCACAGCATCTTAGTTCTTTGAAACACTTCAGTAAGCGAAAAATGTCATGTGCAAACACGCGGTTTCACTTCATTCGGAAAAGTAACTCAAATGTTTGTGCAAACACATTACTTGCAATGTTAATTGAGTGAATCTCTAGCAATTTTTGCATCAAAGTCTCTAAAAAACACAAGAGAGGACGAAAAGTTGAGGCTCATTTGATATCTCCGAGGAACTTTTGAATAGAGGCATTTCTTGCTGTAGTCCGTGATCAGGTTTTTAGGCGTCGGTGCCGCATCCGTACACATGTTCGTGCAGGCTTCCTGTTGGGAGTTTTTTTGCAGACCTACCTACTCCCAAAACGTCGCTTTTTGTGCACGTCTTTAGGGTGCTTCTGGAGTTTTTGTTTTTGGGTCTTTAGGATTGTTTTTGTCGTATAGGTCTGCTGGAGAAATTGGCTGGGCGTCTTGAGAAAGCCTTGCTTCGTCTTTCCGCTTTAAGGTCTGGTGTGGCGCTAAGTTTGTTTGCTTGCTTACCTCTCGTTAAATAGACCGTCCATGAGGGCCCGAGAGACACGCAATTTTTCGTGAAACTTCCGTGACTCTTGTGGGCTCTTTAGAAGCTTCTGACGTCAGCTTAGCCATAGAACTTCATGTGTTAACTTTGTCATATTTCAAGAAAATTTTGAAGCTAACAACCCTCGTACACCTACGATAAAGCAGTTTGATCAGTTTTAGAGCTTACACATGTCACTTAAAGCAAATAATTTTTTATTTAAAGTAAACAAAATTTGACACCCTGGTACTCATTTTAAGATTACTAACCACAGTAATCTTATCGGTAATGAGTACTCAGAGTGTTTGCATGGCACAAATAATCGTCCAATTTCATTGAATTTTTAGTCGCTGCAAAACACCAATATCACAATGTTTTATAAAAAAATTCTGAATTTATGCGATACGTCGATTTCACTCAAAATAATTCACCTTAGAAGTCCGAGCTTGCAGTTTCGATTATTGTGCGGAAAGGTGCAGCGCGCAGAAACGTTCCGCTCCATCTCTGTGGGTGCGTAATAGCGCTAAACCGCTTCTGGTCGCTGCAAGTGGGATAAGCCCTCCGCCCCTGCCTCTTCGCCCGTCAACTTTGTACGGGGATGAGGTAAGATTTGTTGCTTCTTCTACCACGCCAAGCCAATAAAATCGTATGAAGAAACTCCCGATAGCATCTACACCGCGCCGCAACACCAAGTTAGTGGATGCTTCCCGCACCTAAGCTAGATTAGTTTACCCTGATCGACGGATACTGTAAGTCTAGTGCACACGAATTCTCGAGATCCCTCGCGGTCGTAGGGCTATCATGTCTTTTATTGAAGACTTTTATGGCTATGAAATTTGCTTTTCAGTGAATAAAGACTCGCAAAGATCTTGACTTTTTCGAGATTTCTGTTTGAAGGTTATTGCAAATCGCTTTATAACCGTATGAGGTGTAACTTATGATCAGTGATATAGTGAGAATATATACGTCATTCCTTAAATAATAGCATATAAAAGTATTGAAATGGTGCAGTGTAATTTGATTTCTATAAACAATCAAATATAGGAAACAAATGATCAATTTTATAAAAGAATTTGTTGAACAATCTTATTTCATGGATGTTTTTTCCGAGTGTATTAAAATCTGAATGGAATTTCTCTAGAAGCATGCAGCCGGGTGTAGACGACCTGAATTTGGCAGTACTCGATTGTCTCGAAGGTTTTATTATTTTTTCGAGTATTATGATCGTTATAGGTATTAATTATCCAAGAATATTTATCTAACATGTTTCTGTCTTTTTTTTACTTTTAGGCATAAGTTATGAACTAGTTGGTCAAGAACAACCGATAAGATCGGTCGACTCCAAGAAACTGCAGTACTCTTCAAGACACAAAATTATGTCTTCTTAGCAAAGTACTGTACGTTGCATGATATGCTTTTATAATTTAAATCAATACATCAGTTCTAATTAGACAAAAATGCTAAAGGTCTTTATAAAACAATCATCCATACCAGGCATTCCGTGCCACAAAGGCAAAGACGCAACCAGCTAAAATGTCCGTTTTCTATGGTACCGAAATCTCTCAGCCAAGCTTAATTGCAGTAGTCAAGTTACAAAATGAGACTATGAATCAATAATCTGCAAATAATTATGACATGGAATTTTCATTTTACAAGCTTTGTAAGACGATTACTCAAAACTGGTTTTTGGCATCTTCGCCCTTGTGGCACGCAGCGCCTCATACGATGTGGACATTCGTAGTCCGTCTCTACGATGTCTGATTCCTTTGCCCTCTCATAATTTAAGGGATACTTGGATGCTTAAATTATATAAATGGGCATGGTCTTATACGGGCGGTAGTTTGAAAGCGCTGTTCATCTGAGCCTTGAGATCTTTGCAAGGCAAAGTAGCAGTGCGCAGAAAAACTGTTCTTGCCTTGCCTAAGCTTCAAGGATTTAGGCTGTGACTGCGCGCGGTGAACGTTGATGTTGGAAAGTAAAGTGAAAGATTATGGAATACGTTGTCGTAACAGAATGCTCATCTATTTCAGATATATGACTGTTAATGTCGTGCTAGGGCGTTAAATGCCTTTAATTATTTAAGTATAGCATTTGAACTCATGAAATAAATAATAACATTGAACAACTGCAACGGAAGTGTACTAGTTAATTCAGAACACTACAAATAGATTAGTATCTTTCATGTTACACAACAGAAGAACCCAATTATTGTTTTTTCCTGTTAATTCCCTAGGCCAGTAGTTCCCAACCTTTACCGGGTCTAGTGACCTATGACGACCCATTTTGGAACAAATAATCGATCCATGCTCCTATTCCTTCAAATAACTCTGTGTTCCTTTGTACTTCGAAAACTTGTTTATAATGGAACGCTATTCCGTAAAACACAAACACACAAATGTATGTAGCAGGTGAATTCATAAATAATTGAAAATGGGGTCGCGACTCCAAACGGAGTCGCGACCCACAGATTGGGAAACACTGCCTCAGGTAATGGAATTTGCAAAAATGCATCGGTGAATGAAATAACAACCAGCCTGAGCAATCAATTTTCTCAATGTTTGTGATAAAAATGATCAAGTCAATAATTAACACAAGCTAAATATACTATCAATTATGCCCAGACGGAAATAACACACCTATTGCCTGCAAAAATATCATAAAATAAAAGGTAAACTTTACGTCGACCATGAATACTCTGTTTATAATATAAAAATTATAACTCTTCAGTATGTTAACAAAGAAAAAACTTTGTACATTTATTTTCGTGGCTACTTTCATCTCTGACAGAAATGAAACTAAGAGTAAAACTCCTCAACATTCAGCTGGTTCTCAGTCCCTTCATTTTCCACTAAATTAAAGCCACTTTGCGCTCAAAATTATTCTTTTGCTCTAGGAAAACTTCAAAGTAATTTTGTGTCAAACTTCTGTTTACATTAAAAGTTGTATCCGATTGTACACATGTTTCCAGTTACCGCTGAAGTAGAGGAGGTAAGAGGAAGACGTCGAGGACTTTTTTTAGACTACTGTTGCCGAGCTCGAAGAAAGGGAGAATTTTCTCTACAGCTTTTTTTAGTTTTTGGATCTACCAAATTAGAAGATTTTTAAACAAGATCAAATTTACTATGAATTACGAATGAATAAAAAATAGAGCATTTAGATATTCTGATAGAGGAGAAGGAAAATCTCCCTTTTTGCGCACATAATATGTTCATCTTCAGTAAGAAAAATACGTGTCATAAGAATACCGCACTGAAATTGAAATGATGTGACCACTTATTACACAATTATGAAATTATTAGCGTAATATTTTCTAAATAAATTTTTTCCTACACATTTAGTTCTTTGCAGCATTGAAGAAATTAGAAATGGAAACAGATTTGCGATTAGAAATGTCACTAAAGTATGTTCTCATACCAACACAGAATTATTGTGATCGAATAGAATAGAATAGAATAGAATGAGGCTATAGGAACGAACCTTCTGGCCTATTCTTGGGTCGGATAATTACTTCGATAATTATTCGGTTGTTTACCCAAGTCCCATGCCGTATTTCTAGCCGCGTCAACCATGTCGGCAGCGGGATTCGAACCCGGGTCTTTCCGC
>VCRD01000015.1:246011-278886 GCA_006783055.1 Trinorchestia longiramus
TTACGATATTAAATGATAAAATCGTTTCAAAATTCATATTAATCTGGAAAAAAAACATATGCATTGCACAGAATAAGATACACAACATGTAAAAAATTGCTAAAATAAATCACAGAATCAGTGATTAACATAACTCATAATACGTTGTACATTAGTTCGTTAATTGTGTATGGCAAAAGAGATTAATAGCTAAAGGTTGCAGCTATTAGTTACGTAAATATCTTTTTGAATTCCGCCAGTCATTAAGAATTTTGAATCAATCTCGCCTTTTTGAAAAGTTGTCACCAATTTTTGGACGATGAAGAACGAAGTTGAATTAATCGATCATGCAATATTCAGTATTATCGTGTTGTCTGCGTGCAAACACAAGCAACATTCTAAAGGTCCAACACCGAAGAGCAATTAAGCTAAACTAGCTCCAACTGCGCAAATGACCCGAGTTTTATTTTCAGACCTGGCGCCCCCAGCAACAGAGGGCGGACTAACAGCAGTCACTTGCGCCCTACAGATTACGGCGGGGCAGACAGGCGGGACATGAATTGTACGGAACACGTAATGTAGGCAGTGCTCATGCAGCAGGCTTGTGCAGCCAAACATTAATTTGGAGTTTTTCTGCTCGATTGAGCGTCAAAGAGATGCGCATGTTATTGGTTTCAAAGTAATAACGACGTCGTGTTGGCTGGCATATAATATTAGATGACTGTGACAAGATACTTTGACTCAAAAGCAATAGTTTCAGAAGTGAGTGAACTATTTCGATAAGATATCCGGCCTAGACTCTCAAGCAATTGATACCACTTGATTTTGATCGATGTCAAAAAGATATAATAACTATGTTCATCGCTTTGTTTCTCTCTCAATTGCATGCTAAAAATTAACGAGAAGAACTGTAATTTCTACGTCATATTGCACGTGGTGGATGAAAATCAGTCGAAACTTCAACGCTAAAATTCACTTGCACTTCGCGACACTTCTCGCTGTGGGAGCGTGGAATGCCTGTCACAGAAACAACCTGCGCCCTTTGGTGTGACGCACGCCAGTGTTGCATGCGGAGCATAACCTAAGAGAGTCTGTGGCCGAGGTAATGGATTTAGAGATTCATGTCCTCGACATCAAACCGCGGACCATCTCGACTTGGGTCTGTTCTACTGCTGACGCTCGAGCTTTCCGAGCATGAGAGTGGAACTTTCGAGCAGGTCTACTTGCATCCATAAAGAGCATTGCTATGCCACGTAGAGAGGGCGCATCGGCCATGAGCACGGGCCACGAAGGTTGTCATTGATGTATGTGGCACCATCTGCATACAAATTGCAACTACAGGGCTTGATCTCTCTAGTCCTGCGATCGAAGGATTAGAGACTAAACCGCACTCGAGCGGCTACCACCGAAGAAAAGGAAGAGATTGCGTGGCAATGTGAAGTGCAGAAGAAACATTTGCATCAATAGGAAGTTGGATTCTCGGTCATACACATACGTTCATCGTATCATAAATCAGCCGACATTACTGATTCTTTTCCAATCGGAAAACGTATTGTCAGATGCTTCTAAATTAATAAGTTTGAAGCACCCACCAATGTTTGAAAAATTAATGGACCATACGATTCAATGACAATCATTCCAACAATTGTGGTTGAAATCGAATTGATCAAATTCCACTGAAACAAGTAATTTTTCTCTCTCGTACCTGCATTCAACGGCCATGTTACCAGTTGCGGTTTCTGAACGACAGAAGTACCATGCTTGTTTTCTTTTCATTCGGTTCAAAGACAAAGGTTCAACAGCGTACTGACTCAGTAATTGCACGTGCTAGGTAAATATAATTAGCATGGCCACTTTGTAGTCTTGCCCAATAGCAGCTAGGAGGACGGATCTTTTATACGAGTGAACAAACGTGTGGTCCCACGCTTCTATTTTCTGTTAGAAATAGGCTGCAAGCTGTTCCATGATTCTACAATGGGAACAAGTAAAGGGAGATATAATTGGGTGCTGGTAGACAGACATCCTCGTGAACCAAACATTTTTGAAATCCATCCCTGGCCTCAATAAGAGAACCTGGTACCAGCAACTATAAAATAAAAAATAATCTGCTTAATGTTTTAGATTAGATAGTTTAGCTATTGTAAACATTCCACTGATAAAAACGTTCAAGCTTGACTTCTATTACAAGAAGTTATGTAACATGAGCCGCTAATTGTTAGTTATTGGTCTTTATTATGACACCGTGTGAACACACAAGTTCATATACACAAGTATCTAAGTTAATAACATGAATGAATTTGGCGCCCATTTTGAGTCTGGGAATTACCCTAATTACTTTTGTTACTTACAGGTTGAAACAACAGTTTTCGTTTAATAGAGTTTATCACCATAATGAAACCCAATAAAGATCAAGTTCAAGCAGGTGCAAGTAAGAGTCTTGGCAAGAAAAAAACGTAGGTACGGCAAACATAGTAAGAATTGTAAGCAAGAACTGTAATGAATATCGTACAAAAGTGCGATTGTACGATACATCAGTCTTTGCCACGAGGGAAATGGAAGAGGGAAAATGAAAAAATAAGACCTATCTGCTCAACCCTGCAACGAGTACTACTTCAACAGGTACTACTGACTGTGAGTACTTTGGGATACAGTAAAGTACGCTACTTGACCAAGGTACACTAACGAAAAAGGCACTGTCAGCTTATCCCTCCTAGTCAATTGAAAGATCCTAGAAATACCTGAAGTAACTCGGTCTCCTAGGAACGGTGAGTCTTCTTCAGTGCGCTATCTTGGGTGTAAGATTTTTATCACAATTCTGTTCGATTATACGAAAAAAAAAATAAAAAAATGCTCTGTCACGTGTTTCATGTCATTAAAATGTAATTTTTGCAATAATTTTAAAATACTTTCGTGATACTGAATATCTATCCGTATACAGAAAAGTTTTCAGCGCCATCCGTTGCATCATGAAAACATACTCGTATTTGATACAATAAAATAATCATTCGAGAACATCACGTGTAAAAAAAATAAAAACCCTGCTCTGCGATACCGAACTGGAACAATTTTGAGCGGTTCTAGTACTCTGTTTCGAGCAGAGCACCTTCTAAGGGAAAACTGATGAGTAAATAGGATTAAAATTAAATAGGATCAAGCATTACGAATAAATAGGATCAAATGGAATCCTCTCACTGCTAGGAATTCCGATACATGCATCTGCCAAACCGAAAATAAATCCACAATGAAAAATAACAAACGTAAAGAAAGTCAGATTGCTAATTCAAGCATGTGATTTTTATGGAATGAATGTATCGGAGTTGAACGAGTAAAATTGCGTTAAAAATACATTTAGTTTTCTTGTCAAAGAAACTTTCATGTTTGGGGTAAATTAATAATACCTCGAAACATGCGCACATTCATGTCGGTAATCCAGAGATGATCCTTTGCAAAGATGGGAACCCAAAGAGAACTTTCTTATGACTGGAGACAGCTGCAGTGGCTCGAGTATAGCCGGAATATTCAAAAAGGATTTTCGACCATATGGATAAGCGGGATCAAACGACTATTTTGTTTGAAATAAATCTGGGAGACGAATGTATCTTGTCACTCGCTTCTGTTTCAAAGTAAAAGCTCTGCTGCAATCTTGCGCCCCAATAATCCATGCATTTATGCATGCGTCTGCATGCACTGGAGGGACTCCGAACTGTCAACGTCAGCATTTCTTGTGATGCGCCAGCAAAACTAGTTTTCAGAACGGAGGTTTACATATCAAAGACATTTTCCTCGGCCCTTGCTGTCCAAGCCTCAACAGTGGTGTTGGTAAGAGTAACGTTCTTTATTAAAAACGCGCTTTGTGTACGTAAGCAAAGTATTTAAGTGACGTATTTCATTGTTCATGTTTAACTACCACTCAAAGGCTTGTTAAATTATCTTTTTTATTTACTTAGCCGCACGTTTCATTGCACTGGATGCTTCAAAACTAATACTTAAGTGAATTGGGCGGAAACCAAAACTCGTGTCCCGCAAAGGCTATAAAGTTCATAGAATATATACGAGTGGAGGCAACATCAAAAACAAAATTATGTGGAACATAGATTTTGTGAGCATTACTGACCTGATAGGTATGGCATTGCAAAGCATGAAAGCAAGCAGGAAGGCTCGGTGAGTTAGTGAGGATGGCCGGGCAAAATTGGTGTGGGTCCGTATAGGGCTGGGAAGCTGTTTAGTGCTGGCGCACTTGCCATTCGTTGTCAAGGGTGTTTTATAGACCACCTCTTTATAGCTTCATTACATTCGCAATGCGCATGCATCAGGAATGAGAACGGATAAACGATGGAAGCAAAACAGAAATATTCTTGCTTAAAAACCGAATTGTAGGAGGCACAGGACTTTTGATCAATGAGGCAAACTTGGAGAAGGAAGACGTATAGGATTTTTCATTGGACACTATGAAAATAATTTTATTCTTAAAGTTCAATGATATTTCTTATGCTAGAATTAAAATACAAAAGGTATTTTTTGTATTAATAAGTATTTTAGAAAAAATTTGTTTGTATACACAGCTAGAATAGTTGGACAGTGCTGTTGCTCAGTATTTAACAAAGACAATCTGCGTCACGATCAATGCATAGCTTTGGTATATTTCAATTTTTTACTTTTCTCCGAGGGTGGAAATGATAACATTCATGAGTTCGACACACATGATTCCCAGCGCTTTAATAATGATAAATTTCGTAAATAATAAGCAAGTCTCAGCATAAATTATTTTCTTAAACAAGTAGTATGAAGTACTCTCAAATACGTTGTGCACGTTGTGGCTTTTTCAAACACGACTTTTTCAATAACAAATGAAGCGTTCAAACACATAAATTTCAAGTTTATTGCTTCGTTACAACCACTGCAAATAGAGCTAGTTCTAAAAAGGACTCATAATGTAAGGTCTGGTTATGTAGAAGTAAAATTCAGACATAAATTGAAAAATTGTTTTGATATTATTTTAAAAATTATTTCTAATATTATCCTAAATAGGTATATATACCTGATATACTCGCACTGAAATGAAAAAGATGAGTTTCATGGCAAAAGATGCATATTATAGATTAAAAATACTACATTCCTAAATTAAAATCTTTCCATCATACGAACTACAATGATTTATGGTCAAAGTTCATGGACAATTTGGAACACAATAAAGAGTTGCTACTGACAGCCGGCAAGTGACAGCCAAGCTTCTTCCTCACGAATATTTAGTAAAGTTCTTATTATACACGTCAGAATTAAATTAAAACCTAGTTTAACCGTAAACTTTTAATTTCTAAGAAGCTGTATTCTAATATCGTGTGCCTTCATCTTTGAAAAGTAATGAAAACACGAAAACACGCATGCCTTGTCTACTTTTTGACAAGCAAAAAATACCAGAACCTAATCAAAATCGCTCATTTTGACTTATTTTAATAGCTTACATTAACAGAAACCTCAAGAATTCAGACCATTAATATTGCTCCGGACAAAATGCATAGCAAAACTTTTCGTGGCAGCTGTAAAAAAAGTTGCACCAAAGGCTTTCTTTTATCATTGAAATACGGAGCTACGTAAGAAAAATCCGCGGGGCCGAATGTTTTGCAATGCCTACGCATATTGCCAAAGGAGAAGTGCGACCCGTAGAGCTTTTGATGTGTAATGGAGCTGTCGGCCGAATGGCTATACTAAGAATGAAGTGGCCAAGGTAACGCTTACTGTTGTTAAAATTCATATATTTCTTGCTGAAACGGAAACAAACTGCCACGTACAGAAACGGAATCTGAATAGCCTTATTTATTGACGTTTACAACCATTGACGTCCATAGCTGTGTTAGCGCATTGAAGTTTATTGTGAAACAAAAATATTTCATCTATTCATTCTTCAGTCTAAGTTAACGAAGTCAATCGAAAAAGAATTCCATGCAAAAAATTACTAGAACACTAACTAGGAATCTCAGTTGAAAATCAAGTCGGTACCTCTAAAATTGTGGGTATTAACCCTCTACCGCCGTATGGCACTCACGAGGAACATCAGAAAAAATGCTAATTATGTTAAAATTATATTATATGTGAGCAATATGAGGTTGCTACTAGGTTTAAACGCTTCGGCATGTTACAGCGTTGTTCTTTTGGCTGCCTGGCTCTCAGCATGCTTCATTGCATCAGTGTACAGACGGTCTTTGTGAGCTTAAACGTAGAAACTAGAAAAATAAATTCGTCGGTAAAGGGTTAATACTTATTTCGTAGTTAAGAGAGGAGGAAAACCAGATAACTGGTCTTTCACAGCAAAAGAAGAAAATATATTTCATGACAATGGTGTCAGTCCTAACCCCAATAGTTCATTATGATATACATCCTAAATAACAAACCTAGCAGCTTTATTTTTGAGAAGGTGACTATTATCTGTGTAGTGCAGGAAAAAATATTGTAAGTGAAGTTCCATTTTACGTGGTATATATAAATACAATTCATGAACTCGTCTTTGCAGCAGTGAACTCCCAATTTCTTCTATTTTCATATGATAATATTGTTAAGAGAAAGATAGAGGCCAAAATTTTACGTACAAGTTTCATCTCCTCGACAGCTTCCCTCGACTCAAACACTCTATAAAGGAGTCGCGCGCACCATCGCCCTCCAGCGCGCTCTACTCCAGGCTCCATAAGAGTCCATTACTCCACCAGAAGGGCAAAGAGGGGTTCCATGATAATCCAATTAGGCTCAACTTATCTACACTTGGAAAAAGAATTAGGCAAGAAAATTGATACAAGCCAGATGATTCATACGCCAAGCGAAGTGGCGAAAAGGATGGTTTTCGCGGCGACCCGCATCAATGGATGAAGAGAGATCCAACTCTGTCTCCGGACTTACGCCGAGAGCCATCAAGAGATTTTATCGGCCTGACAGATTAAGACTCTATTGATGGAGACTTTCACGTAAACTTAAAGCAAGAAGTCACTCCGTGTGAATAATATTGGAGCTTATTTGGGGCTCGATCTTCAGCTATTCAGTCGTATAAAACGTAATAGGAAAATACGATTTATTGATTTCGTATGGAGCAAAATTCTCACTGCTATAGTTTATATAATTGGTCAATGTGAAAATTTAAGGTGAGGAATAAAAGCGCAACATTTATTACAATTTCGTAGTATCTTAAGGTTTCTAAAGTAAATTCGTTTAGAAGTGTTTGATTCGTCTAAGTAAACCATATTTTTTTCCTTTTCTGTGTTTTGGAATAAGAACTATTGCTCTTAAGGCCTTAAGAAATAAGATTATGCTGTATTTCAAGGATATAAATAATCTTCAGAGTTCTATTCATAGATGTAAAATTCATAACGCTTCGGGGTAGGTGAAAGAGCAGCAGAAAAATGAACGACTCCAACAAAAAACAGACTATGTTTTGCCGGCCCGAGTAGGATTCATGTTACCGGTACTCAGCTTCTCGAGCCACAAGTTTCCCCTTCTCTTCATGAACTTTTTGGAATCCTAATTCACTACAGGAATTTATTTTCCTCTCTTTGATGGTCATTTTTGGAACTGGGATCAAAATTGCTGCATAACGCCAGGAGAAATGTTGTGAAAATGTTGCTCGTCAAAAAGTGGATAAGATTGAGAAGTTAGCGCAAGTAAAATTGAGAAGCTTCGGTAAAATTCGTGATTAAGGCAAACAGTGCTAAAAGTGGGATCAAACTGATGGTCCGGTTAATTAATAAGAACTTTCTTTGTATTTCAAGACAAAAAAAACTACTAAGTCAAACCCCTGAGGGTTAAGAAATGGAATATTGTAGGGTCTATAAATCTTTGGCATTAAATTTATTTTTTTCCTACTGTACTTTTTTAACCATGTCAAACATTTCATGAAGGATTTCTTTTTGACGTGGGTTTTAGAAAGTTAAAAACTAATATTTCGATAATATCTTATTAATGTATTCTGATATTTATCTAAATAAAAACACGTAAACAACAAAATAAGGAATCTTATATAGAGTTAAATTGACATATATTTTGAGGAAATGGAATTCTAAACAAGAATACAGTTATAAAAGGGAGAAACATATTTTCAGCTTACTTTTGACGGAACAAGTTTTTTTTCAAGATAATGACACGTACTTTACATATATGCATAGTTTTAAACCCCAAAAAAATCAAATGGTCGAAACAAAAGGCATATGTTCCCTCTATCCTTTAACACGTTGCCTGCGATTGCCTAGCTGGTGCAAATCTTTACTTTGTACACACAGTCACTAGAAAGCCTTGAAAAAATTATAGAACCTAACCTGAGTGACCCACCGGCGGGTCGTATCGCACTCAACGTGTTAATGTAACAGTTCTGAAAATAGTTGTGTAATTATGTTACATCTCTGAGCACACAACCAAACGTCAGAGACGCAGCAGTCAGCAAAACCAGAATTTTGGTTGCAAAGAATTTCCTTACTGAAATCAAAATTGCTTTAACAATCTAGGTAAATCAGTTAAGAGAGGCGATTTACAGAATCGTACGCAAAAAAGTAGGAACGCAAAGACGCATATGGAAACGGGTGACTTTCTTAACTAACTTTTAGTGTCTCGAAGCATGCATGTAATCCAGCAGTATCAACGTTGCTTGGAAATCTTGTACAAAATCTTAAAGAAGACGAGTCTAGTGGCATTATTCCCTTACACAGAACTTAAAAGCCGTACTACATGAAATTAACGCTAAATAGCGTGCGCAATATGACCCAGTTGTCATGACAATTGAGTTCTGAAGCACGAACTAAAAACTGGAAAGCAACCATAACTCATCAGCGAAGGAAGTGAGTTAACAATGTCTTCATATTTAACACAGATTGTGATCGTGTAATTGTGGAAGATACACAACCATCAATTGCAAGAACATAATGGTAAAAAATAAGTTGATGCTTGCGTATTTAAGATCAACTTTTGCGTGTTTAACAAGCCTCTTTGTACGGGGACAAAATGTCTAGTACAAAAAATGTCTATAATTCACAGACAAGACAACAGACGTAGTATGCAGATAACAGACATGATGATAAGTGAACGCATAATAGCATAAACATATTTAGCACGAGTGTAGATGCAAGTTATGTTGCAATAATTTTAACAGAATATCTACGTCTGAAAACTTACTGTGGAATGACAGTAGTGGTAACTTAATAGCCAGCGCAAAGAAATTCGAAATATTCTTGAACTAAACACGTCCGGTCAGATCAAATCACGAATGAAGTGAATGAGAGTCCACGATTTTGCGAGATATTTTTCTTATATGGGAAGAAATTGGCAGTCTCATCTGCGTATTGATTTATTGGCATGCCGTTTAGCCGGATCACCTTCAGACAATGACGAACGGCGCAGCGTAAATACATGTTACTCTTTCTATCTTCATGGACGATACGCCAAAAATAGACGTACAAACGAAGGCATATTGACATGTATATCGAAAGAAAAATAGATTGAACACAGACGAAAACTGTACGGACAAATTGTATTCGTATTTAAAAATTTTCTTTTATTAATTTTTATACTCCATGAAATTCTTCAACATATTGCTACGCAATCATAGTGACAAAACAAAAATAGACATTGACATTTAATTCATCATCACTATCACAAATTAATATCATAAATTCTAAAAGCTTTTGAAAAACGAGTTTACGTACGAGATGAAAACAACTTTTTTTTTCGCACTAAAAGTATGGACTAGTACACAATCGAACAATTATAAAGAAACAAAAGGAGTCTCACGAGGTTCGTTCTACTTTAAGGCGAGCTAGCAGAGCGTATTCTTCCTTCAATAAATACAGCATTTATAGGAATCTCCGCCTGTTATCAATAGGATCTATCGAATTTCATGCCGACCAGCTGTCTAAGCACTAAATAAATGGTGGCACGGTATATAGGAAACGACAGGAGGGAGAGCTGACTAAAATATACTCACCAATGATGCTACCAAAATACGGAAACCTAAAGAGGATGGACGCGAACGAGCAAGCAACGGCAAATCTTTCCGGCATTGCTGAGCTTGGCTTCGAGCTTGCCGTGAGGCAGCAGGGAAGCTCGAGCGTTCAAGTCAAGTGGTGGGCGACAATGGAGAGAGAACTCACAGAAGAGATCCGTCGCTCTGTGTAAACTATCTTTGTTACGAGGCACTGTATAGCAGTCGAGGTGAGCAAAAATTGTTCAAATGGTAAATGTGCACGGAAACAGATGACGATTGTAAAAGAGACAGTAAAATATAAAGGGATTTCTAAATGGAAAAGCGAGTAAAAGGAATGTTGACCGTCAAATTTCTGGCGGGTGAGCAAGCAAAGTATCTGTGGTCAGAAAATGTGCGGCAATTGTTAAGTGTTTTTTGTCGATGGAGACGCAGTGTATTGTGAAGTGGTGGATCTATGAAGTCCCATGTCTTTAGTTTTTAATGATCAATGTAGGCGTACTAAATAATATATTTCGTCATACATACTATAATTACTGCTCGATACCTCAGCATAATAGTCACAGAATATCAGGAAACCACCGAATGGAAAATTACTCGTGTCCTTAAAGAATAAATTTCACATACAAAGAAAAAACAGAATTTCTGATGAAATGGACATAATGTAACAACACTGAGTTCAAATCAAAAGTGTAGGGCGTAAAATCTATCTTGGTGCATCAAACTTAATAAAAAATATCAAATATCCTACATCTTCAATCAAGTTCACACGTATGACCTCAATAAGTTTGTAAAATGACATGTCACAGATATGATACAAAACGCTCTGAATATCATGCATTTGAAGTAAGAAAATATAGCATAAAACTAGTTTAGGCTGCAGAAACTAAGCTCAAGCACACCACTTTGTTTCTTCATCGAAGAAAGTGGTGCATTGCATCAATGAAGCTACCACATGCAAAGCCGTCAGGAGGACAGAGTGATAATTCTACTCGGAGAGCCGAGCATGAAGAATTCCTATTAGGGATTGTAGAAGAGAGTGAATAAATTAGAGGAAAGATTTATGAGAAAAGGAAGGAAATGAAGGAGGGGAGATAAGAGGAAATGGCTTCATAAGCAGCAGAGCTGGTGCGGGGCTGCGCTCCGCGGGCGGTCGAAACTAAGAGGCTCCGAAGCTTTCCGTTCACGCCGCGTTGAGTAGTGAAAAATGAAGAACTGTGACTCATCGTGACATGTACGAGCCTCATAGGGATGGAAGTCTCTAAAAATGTCTATTAAATTTAGATTTATGATGTTGACTGCGTATCATTAATACGTCATAGAGAGATGATTCAAATCAGTTGCGCGATAGAAACTATAAATAGTTCAAGCTCAGATATAATTCGCTTTCAAATAATTATCATAGTTGTTTCACAACCGGAGGGCCACGGAAAAGTCTATAGAAATTTATACTCAACTAGCAGGACCCGCGAATAATTCGCGGTTAGTTCAGTAGCATGATTTTACAGGTAGTGAATAAATTAACAATCATTGATTATTTGATTCAACAACTTTGATGCCATCCTAGAAAATAAAATGAAACCACTATAATGTAACAGAGGACATGTGTGTGTATACATATATATATATATATTCTATATATAATGAAAGCCCCATTTAACTTAACGCAACACGTGTGTATGTATATATTCTGAAACCAAAACATTCATAAAATTCCCAACCCAAAGTAACGTAATGTAACGTGACCCGACCCCAACCGTATAATAGATACCGCAATGAAGGGTGTGACGCACAGGTACGATAGTCGTAAGCGTATTAATATATAGATATTTTATAATGCGAATCGTATTAAGGCCAGAAATAAGTGTGAATTCAACGTAGAGACACTTGAAAAAAAAACAACTTATGTGTAAAGGTGTTTTCTCTCAACATATATTTACGGCGTAGAGTTTGAATCATGAAACTTACTAACAAATTGACCTTGAGATATACAGATAAATTAATCATGCAACTTGCAGATAAAACAATTATCTCCACATAGAGCCAGCAAAAACTTGAGTAATATTCGAGTTCAAAGCATTACATGTCAATGCATTACCTAACGGGTAAAAAATAATTATTCTCTAACTAATTTCTGCACAAGGTCACGTAAGACAAAATTAAACAATTCAAACTCGTGTATCTGGATTAGAACTGTCGGGCAAGTTTTATAATTCTGGTGGAAAAATTATTTCAATAAACTCAAGTTCATATATTATGTCCCATAAAAACTAGGAATAAAATACTTAACCAAGTACGATATTTGTCTGTTGACTATCATATCATGTCTTTTTATTGATTAAAAAATTCAGGTTTATCATCGTAGCTGTTCAGAGAAGATGACGACAGAAATAAGGAACCTCTGTAAAAGACGAACAATTGAATAATGATTCAGAGATGAAAAAAAGACTCGTACAGAAGCTTTACTATCGGTAATAATAAGGGAGAAAGAGAAGATAAAATAACGGCCTCGTGTGACGAGCGTAGAGTCTCTATTAAAGAGCGCTGTGTCGAAGTTAACTAACAAGTACAGGAACACGTACTACAAGCGTAGGATTCTTGAAAGGATCTCAGGTATTCTAATTCTTCGAGGCTCGTACAATTTTGGAGACATGCTGAATGACAGTTTTAACTATAGTTTGCTTTACTTTTATTTATAGTGTCCGAGACATGCTGAATGACTGTTTTTACTATAGCTTGTTTCTCTTTTATTTCCAGTTTCCTAGACATGCCGCATGACAGTTTATCAATAGTTTGTTTTGCATAACATTGAAGTACAGAGGTACGCTAAACATATTCTTTGTTATAAAACTGGAAAAGAATCCGAAGCTTCGTTTCACTTACAAATTGCGAACACTATCTCTTGAATTCTTTAATTTATTTCAAAAAGTACAGCATGTAGGTCACGTTACTGTTAATTCCCTATCCCTATATGAAATTTAAGAATAGATATTCCGTAGACTCGATAAAATATTTCTTTAAATTATCTAGAAAATCTAAGAAGGCAACAATAGTTTTCAAGTCAAAGTCGCTTCCAGTCTGTTCTCGAGGCCCTCCGGAGATTTCGGCGCTTACCCGAACAGATAAGCTTGACAAGACAACATTCCAGTCGTGAAAATGCGACTTTATCTCCCTTCCCGAATTCATTTTATTTAATTAAAATAGTTCAAGACTCTCAGCCTGCCTGCAAACGAATGCCATTAGTTTTACAGAACGAAGCACAGAGTTCGAAGTGGCAGAGAAGCAAGCGCTGCAGTTTCAGGTGACGCCATCGAAGATGCTTCCTTTCTCTAGCTTATCTATCTCGTTAGCAGCCCCAAACGTTCTTTGATCCATTCTAATTAATTAACATTCTCTACCAAAATAATGGACTTATAGGATTTCAAAGAAAGAATTCAGAAAACATTCATTTGTATACATAACAGGAAGAAAAATACATTTACTAAAAAGCTGCAATGTGTAGTGAGCTAAACTATTTAATTTTCTGAAATGATCTAAAATATCCTTAGGTTTTCAGAGAAAAGTTTCATGAAAGAACTGACGTCTTGTCTATTTTGATTACATTTCAGGTTTCAGAAGAAACCAGCATACCCTCAACAGCTTGATTAGGAACCTTAATTCTAATTAGTTCGTTATTTTTGATGCAATGATGAAACTATCAAGTCTGTTATTTATGCTGACAATGTCATACAAGTTGCCATCTGGTTACTGCGGGGATCCCTTTAACACAAGAAAATGAACTTTTAAAATTATTCATGAATTTTTGGAAACAAAGTTTTTAAGTTTTAGGCATCTAGAGTTGTGGGCTGAGGAACTAAATGCCACGAGAAAACTGCGCCACATCTCCGAGTCCAAAGGAGCTCAAAACTTTAAAATTCTTCGCCCTGCTGCGAATGATTCCATCGTGGCATGAAGAAGCGGAGGTAAATTTCAAGACAGAAGCGACAAGTGAAGTTTCTGAGGCTACCTTAATAGTGATTAGTAACGGTTTCTTGGAAAAGTTAACACAAAATTATGGAAATCCTCCATTGCAATTATAACTCGACAACAACTTCGGATTGGACTGGGAGAGGACAAACTTCCTAAATTGTTCGGTTAATGCGCCACTTTTACGGAGTCAGAGCTTCTGAATCAATGCTTGAATTCTCCAGTACTTCTTCTCAAGTTTCTTTCTCTTCTGGAACAACCTCATAGACCGATGAAAAAGTCTTCGCTGAAAGTGAAGGAAATTGGCTATTGATGTCGAATAACCTGTTTTACTTTCGATATAAAAACAGATTTGCAAAACTGTCAGCGAAATGAGCAGATACATTTAAAGATATGCTTCTATTTCGACAAAGTAGGCTGACCCCGATAATACGATTGAATCTTTTAAATTTCAAAAAGGGAATACATTTTTATGAGTTCTGATGTATTGAAGCGGGACGACACTGACTCCAAATCTATCTAATCTGGTGAGTTAGCCTGTATTTATACTAGCCCAGCACTCGTGTCGGGCTTTACACAGTGGAATGGTTAGTCAAAAAAGGTGGATCGCAAAAAGTATGGAATTTTACATGCTTAACGGGTATAGAGTCTTCTCAAACTCGGCTATTTTCTGACCAAGAAGGAAATACTGCGATACCTCATTTTGTGAGCTAAAAAATATATCATGTGACAAGCTATGGTTGTAAATCTTTTGTCATTGAACATACAATTCTGCTTACACCTGAAATATAGTCAATATCTAGCGAGACGACTCAGAATTTTGAGCACCATGTCAAAATCATTATTCATTTTAGTAAATGTAAAGCATCCAGAATTCTCTATAATCTCACAATGTGCAAGCATTTCGTCATTGCAAAGACGGCAGGAAAAACTGTAAGCACTGAATATTTTAACTTCGAGCAGAATACAGAGCGCACAGCCTTACAATTTAGCCCGCGCTCTAGTTTCTGTCGGACGTTGAGGCCAGTGACACCAAGAATGCTTAGGTGAGTTTGGGGCTGTAAAAACAGTCGACAGAGACGACCGCCGAAATTATGAAGCAAAGGTCCGTGACTGCAGGGCGGGCTACTCAGAGTCAGCTTGCATGGTACGATCAATAAAGAACAACACCACGGTGGTGCCTGGCGTACGTCAATGATGAGACACGTTTCTCCTTTGTCTTCTTGTCAGCAAACTTTAACCTAACAGTCGTCCCGCAAACTGAGAAATGAGGTCCTGTATCATGCGGTTGTGTGCTTAAACGCAATCATCTTTCAATAGTTAGTTTGACGTTATTTGATATGCAAACCAATCGCACGAGTTGGTCGTCAATGCTCACGCAGGCTGCTGGACACCTATAAGTTTCTTAAAAGTAGTAAGGCTTGAAAAGTTCTTGAAAACTGTAGCGTTTACTTATGTATGTCAGCACACAACACACATCCAAAGAATGCTGATTAGAGTACATAGGAGCGTAATATTTGAAGAAGTATTTAAATTTAAATTTCAGAACCACTGCAGAGTGGAGTATAAATTATGGAATGGTTCCTGTTTTCAACAGTGATTGTCGATCTAGTCAGTGGATATTAAATAAATAATAAATTTTTGAATACAAAGGGATATTACCATAAAATTGATTAGCATCTACCAACGATTTTTTCATCTTTCCCATTTATGTCTAACCAATTGTAATTATTTCAACACAAAAATTATTACGTAATTCAACTATAGTATACAGTTTATGAAAAACTGATACATCTATAACTTCTCCAAAAACTTTTTTTTCGTTTTCTACAGTGAGGAGTTTTTTTGGTAGAAAGGAGAACTTTGAATAGAGCGTCAGCTAAATATTACATAACCAGTAAATTCCCAACTTTAAAAACTGATTAAATATTGCTTAGTAATACAGAGATGTTTGAAGGCTTACTTGGGCTGTTGTTAGACACGAGTATCGTGCTTTCCATGGTCCTCTCAGATATATTTTAGTTCAAATCTAAGCGGGTGATAAATACTATTGAAAAATTTACAACTTAGCGGAGGCATAAAGCATTTGTTGTACATACTCTCTCATATTTTTTTTCTGATCACTAGTGATCGTGCTTTCGTAGACTCTATGCCAAAAGCTCCAGAATCAATGGCGGTAATTGCTAGCCAAATTGTCTCTGATCATCATAGCTTGGTCGGCAGGAGTTAGTTCGTCGTCCACATTGGTTCATAATGATGGCCTTTGCAATAAAGTAGTGCGGTAGGTGCACAGCAATCTTATCCAGCACATTACATTAGGGAAATGACCAAAGTTGGTTCCACAGCCCACACAATGTCAAAGCTGGCCAAGCAACAAAGCTTTCAGCCTAGGCTTTGATGATGATGCCCTGAGAAATTTTCGTCTCGTTTAGCTATCGGACATCACAGTTTCTGCCTGAACTTCATCAAATCATCACGTGTAACCTTGTCAATTCACCAGAAGCGAACATTATCTCGCTTTTGAAAGCAAAGAAGCAGTGACGCACCGATGATTTCAGAGATGGAATGAAATATCCTCCAGTTATGCACGTAAAACTGCAACATCGCATCTACTTCGTCAAGTCACATGAGCAACAGGGAGTTTCATTAAACGCAGATTACTATGGTAATATAGTATGATAAGCAGTAGTGTTAACAGAGCTGTGCGTGATCTTAATCGTAAGTGGCCAACATTGAGTGGATTTGATACGATCGTGCGTGCTTGGCCATCGTAAATACTGAACGCAAATGTTGGACTCCAGCTGCACTGCGATAGTGAAGCCCTCCACCGTACCAAACCGCCACATCGGTTCACTAATTCATCAGTCGCATGAAAGATGCTTTACCTTCCAGTTCCTTAATAAGGGTCTTTATCTTTCCAAGAAAGAGAATTGAACATTAGCACCTGAAACTTATTCTTGGTTAATCTTCATAATCATGCAACTCCACTTTATGATTGCATCGAATTCCTCAACGAACGTGCATGCATTCAATACAAAACCTGAACATTGCTTTACAAGATATGCAGCACATCGTTGCCGTACCACACTTCAGTGTAACTTATGTTTTTTGATTATTTTCCAAGAGATAAAAATGAAAACGAACAAACCTACTACAGAATCTCCCCCGGAGAGCAATATAAACGATTCGGATTACGCTTTTCGAGTACAAACACTTCTGGCGTACAAAAGACCGTAAAGAAATAGAAAGCAGAGTAGTGGGACGTATAACTTCCTTGAATGGGCGCAAACACAGGGAGAATAATTTGGAATTAATTAAAACTTCGGTGGGTGCAGCGTGAGTAATTGATGAGAAAGTCAGACTTGCTGTGGACCACCGACCGGTTTGTCGCCGAGGGCTCGAGACAAATCGATCGCCCCCAACGGATCTTGAACTGTACTTTAGGAATGAGAAGACCTGGCGCTTCTCTAGTCAATCTTTTCACTTGAAAAGCTTTTCACCAATAAAATTTCAGCGCTGTTTTACGCATCACTTACTGAACTTTATTTTGTGGTACAGGATATTTAGTTCACCAACCTACTCAGCTCAGTTAGACTTCTATTGATTTTTTAACTGCCTTGGTATGAACTCAGAATACAAAAGTACAGAAAAAAAATCGAGCAATTTTTACGCCGTCCCACATTGTTTCAATCTGTCTTCAGTATGGGAATATTTATTGATATAAAGAATAGATAACATGGCGTTAACTCCCCAGCAATCAAAGGTTTTAATCATTCTGCAAAAATACATATTACAAAAAGCTATTTCAACTCAATTGCAATTGTATTTATTTCAAGTAATGCTATTCCAATTAGTTTGAGAAAATATCTGGTGCTCGAAGGATATGAATCTTAATTCAGACAGTGAAACATCCAAGGTTTTAGATGATCCGCCTCATTTTAATCGTTTAAGGAGGGGAATAGTGAGTTTCGGTCTAACGTTGACCACAATTTTAAGCCATCCATTATTTCAAATTACGTGTAACATTCTCAGTGAGACTCGTGATTTTTTTGGTGGATTTAACAGCCGCATGATTATTTCTTCTAGTAGAAAATTAGATACATTTTATATTCAATTGGTTGAAATAATTTACTGTAAGGCACGAATCTGTGTCTTCTTATATACAATCGTTCTACTCAGGACATGGTTCAAGCAATACAACTGTTTATTTCAGTGAAACAATGCGAAAATTAACATACTGAAGAACGAGATGGTTCTTCGAAAAGGAGAGGTTTCGTGATTCGAATCTCAAGAGATCATTTGAAAAGAACAAAATTGCATCCTACCGAAAAATTAAAGACAGCGAAAAAAAGAACAATCGAGAGTACTAAAGATTGTGGTTGTCGACCGTGATTGGTCATCTTTCCAGGGAGAAAAAAGAAAACACAGTATAAACTTGAAGTTCTGGCGAGGTATCCTTAAATCTAAACTCCTAGTAGATTCTCACAGCCAGTGCCACCAACTGCCGATGAACTCACAGCCTCTTTTAATATTTACTACGATAGACTATAGTAGTTCACCAACATCTGCCCAGACACGCAAGTTCTTTTTTTTTTAAATAAGGCCAATGGGGCTTAATGTATAACGCTTCCAGAGAAATATATTGTCCTGCAAAAATAAACGATAATGCCAAAGTCTAATCAAAGATTGAAATGTCAGTGGCTGAATAATACTGCATGAAATATATACACCATTTCACAATTTTCTTTAACTCTTGTGTGGTGTTCTGGTCTGTGGGACCCGTTTTCACTTTTACTGCTAACATTTTTACTGTCTTTACGACTTGTAATTGGGATGAAGTAAATATCTGTCGTGTTTTCAACATAAGTGTTTGATTGTGAGGGATTAAAAACCTCAAAATGTAACGGGTCCACCAGACCCACAAACACTGGTTGAGTAACAACGATATGAATACCACACAAGGGTTGAAAAACTGCGCAGAAAACACTTCTTAGAATCAATTTTAAACATTTTAAATGAAGTAGAAACAGATGCCGTAACGACAGCTCCTCTCAGTTAGGAACCTAGGAATGCATCAGGGATGAATTTTTATTTCTCCTATAATGAGCCATAAAACGCAACGTGTTTCTGTCACGGAAGGAATGTCTCGTAGCTACTAACCGACCACTGGTCGACGGAACAACTTAATGAGAAATCCTTACAAACGATGTTTGACACAGGTTAATCGATAAATCAACAACTAGTTTCAGTCGATACTAAGGCACTTAACTGACGTGTTCAGAATTCGGTCTGCGCTTGACATCCTTACTTCATTTGCCATCGATTTCCAATTGTTCGTTAACTAGTCACGAAACTTGTTTGCTAGAAGGGGAGAATTTCGTCAATGAAATTTATGTTTTGCCAGTCTGGCTGGCTGATAGTTGACAGATTACTTCAAAGAGGGGTGTGACTATTTGTGTAGATTTTGGTGTTGTTGTAGTAAAGGCAATGTAAAACGAGTACAATACTGCATAAGGCACTTGCATAACATTACTATTATTACATATGCCAACTTACTACTGAAGTTGAAAGTCATTGATCTGTTGCAGTAATTACAATCGAGTTTAAGAGTAAACTTTCTGCATTCTGATTACTATAGCATCAGAAATGAAGTCCAATTTTAATACAAAGTATCGTTTGAATGTTTAACCTCTAATTGCCTTGTTCCATCTTACATTTGATCAAAGAGAAATCTATAAAGCTGTTGTGTGAGCTTAAATTTTTCGAATGTTAGTGTCATCATACTATAATACGCGTGTGCCTTCTGCTTGAAATGGTTCTAATTAGAAGAACAATAGCATTGTTCCGTTGTTCAAACTTTCATGTTTCATTCCTAAATATACTTCATGTTTGCTTTGAATTTATCATGCATTGAAAAAAATATCAGTGTTCGGAAAGAACGTCATAGAATGCACACTTTTTAAAGTGAAGTATTATAAAATAACAAAAAAAACAATCGGCATGGCCTGTTCAATGAGTGAATGCAAATGTGTTAAGACAAATGAGACGCATTGCAAACTTTACCTTCCACTCAAACTATCTCTTTGAAGTCTAATTAGTTGTTAGCCAGTCTAGCATCACTTTCAAAAATTCAGAAGAGTGGGAATAAAATTTCTTCTCAATTTATTTTAATTGCCAAAAGATTGATTTGAAAACCATGCTAAATGAAGCATTTGATCCTCACAAAAGGGCCTCCATGATGACATTCATGAAATCGGATTGGTGTGATTCATTACCATGCATTTGGTGCTAATTAATTCTCGTTTTTGGGCTGTTATATGCGTTGCTAAGCCTGGCTTCGGCTGCAAGTGCGTAAGGTGCGGAGAGTGGCAAGCACAGCGCCGAATAATGCAGCACTCGACACAAAAAACAATGCTCGCCAGTTCTCATAATTACGCCGACGGAAGGGTCGCTACGGTGGATTTCCCGTAGCAATTTCCGACTCAAAATGCTCGCTGAATTCTAAGCGAAAATATGCTGGGCAAATTTGCGGATGTATTATTTTGCATTCCTGGGCGCATTGTGATGTGTGACGTGTCATTGCAAATAAATTCTCCCGTACATTACCTTCACCAAAAAATTGTTTATATGAAGTGCTAGGCGGCGAAATGAATTTAAAATAGTATTAACAGGCGTTGTAAAAAAACTCCCTCATTTAACATAGTTGGATTCACAGTAGTCGTGGCATGGAAAGTTTCATGCGTCGCGAAAGTGTCTTCATATTTTACATCAGTGCTTAACTTTTCAGCTGCTCAAACAGAAAAGTTCTAAAGTTGACCCAGTCATTCTTTTTCACTGCGATTTGATTTAATTTTTCTCTAACCTCCAAAAATACAAAGTGAAGCCAATGAGCTTCAGCTACTTCGTTCTTGGGGTTGCCCAGGGAAATCTGTTCGTATCGAAATGACGTGCGTATGCCGCGATGATCTATGTTAGACGGAGGCGGCAGATGCTTCATTACAGGAGGAGCAATACATCAAGTTCGTCCTGGAGCTGTTTGTTGCACCAGACCCTTATTTTAAAGGAGATCTGTGAGACCGTTCTCTTTCAAGCAAGATGCAAGATGAAAACATGTTGCGTTTATGTTTTCTGATTTTGATGCACCTTGGTATCAACAGCTGCAATTTATTACTTTCCTTGTAGAAGATCTGACGAATTTAATTTTATCAATTGCAATTCATGAACTAAAAATTACGCATCTACTGATAAAGAGCTGTGATACTGAAGTAATTAAAAAACAAATACAGGTTCTTTAAGACAGTGTTTAAGTAGTCTCTCATCCTATATGCAGATACATACAACCGAACGAAAATTGCTAAACTTTCATGGTTTTGAAAGTTTACGTTCTTCAAGCTTTGCTTTGGGTTCACAGGGCAAAACATAGCCTGAAGCAACGCATCTTGTCTTCTTCCTTGCCAACAGAGAACGGATTTTGAGGCAGGTCGATGTATGCAGAAGAAGCAGAGACAGGCAAAGTTTTTTTAAACGTCTGGTGCAGCGTTTTTGCCCAACAGGAACGTACTGACTGGAAATAACTGACGGTAAAAGTTTTCGAAAGCCCATTGATCAGATAGGGCTCTGTGTTGCCATCCAGCCTGCTGTACGTACTTGGGCTACCGTCAGACAACAGTTTTCAGAGGAATAATGAAAAAATAAAAGTTGTGGTCACAAATTAGACGTTTATGTTAAACACAGGTTGGTCGAGTATTAAGGGTCTTCGAATATTTAGTACTACTGATAAAATCTCTTTCATCTTCAGTAGGTAAATTTTCAAAGGTAAATCTTCACACAATCTTAACGTGAAAGCTGCCGTCAAGAAGAATCATCAAAAGAGGTGGCTTTTAACGTGCGGTCAACTTTTAGAAGCAAATAACCGGGCTCTAATTGCGCGTTAGCAAATCGCTCGACAAAGTTAGGCATTTGAACGACTAGGCGACAGCGATGGAAAGGGCGAGTGCAAGGGGTCGAACTTTACTTGCACCAGAACTACTTGATGAATACGAGTAACTATGTTCTACATTTTAATTCAGAGTATGGTTCAAACTTCTCGTAGGGAATTTTAAACCGGTACTACTAAAAGTAGTGCTGCTAAAATTACATGACCAGTAGTTTGACTTAATGTTATATATCAAGTATCACCGTAAAATTTTTAATTCATTACTCGTTCCCTTTTTAAATTCGAAAAGAGATGTTCAATTTATGACACGCTGACTGATGAAATTAAATATCGTTCAAATGTCCCCTCTGTTTTATAATTAAGTATGTGATTTCCTCAAAACCAAAATATATATAATATAATAAAAGGTAACACGTTTTAAAGTATCACGAATGGGAAAAGCAGCAAAACTAATTAATCTCAAGCCAATTGCTTTACTAAATTACATTTTCTTTCTTTCTTTCTCTATGTAACAAAAAATATTCTTTACCGAGCAAGTATGTTCACAGAAGTTACAACTAATGCCAGAGCTAAAAGAAACTTAAAATTCGTGGTACTTACACACTAGGGACTAATGTAAAAATTCAATTCTATATTTAACTTCGAGGTTTGCGTAAGGTCACCAGCGATTGTCACATACACCTTCTAGTATTAAACGCAAACACTTTGAGAAAGATGCTTCATTATTGTGGTTGCCACAATCTGTTACTGCCAGAAGAACGGGCAGCGTGTACACCGAAGGAACGAAAGACAGCCTGAAAATAATATAAACAGTAATGAAGACACTGGAGCAAGTGGTCAACAAACAGTCACTCCCACTAGAGAAAAGGAGACGAGGAAAAAAATCAGAATTAACTAACAAATGAACACACGGCAGATTGTTATGATAAAACGAGCGGAATAATCGTTGGTCTCAACAGGCTCGAGCTGACAAATTCTAGCCCATCAGCAATCATATACAGAAGTGCACAAGTATTCATGCAAGCAAGAGTTCGTAGTCTTTTGTTGTCTCCTCGAACACATTAACGTACTCCATGAAGTGCAACTTGTTTTTTTGTGCAATGTCACATCACTCAGTGGCAGCAGGTGTAGTCGTACTGTAGTGGATACGATATGAGCAGAATTTTGAACTGCAGTAGTAGCTGGAACATAAATACAGTTACAAGCACAAGAAGTAAGAATAGCAGCAGTACGAGTTTAAGTAACAACTCATGAAGCAGTAGTACGAGTTGCAGCAGCAGTACGAGTTGCAGCAGCAGTACGAGTTGCAGCAGCAGTACAAGTTGCAGCAGCAGTACAAGTTGCAGCAGCAGTACGAGTTGCAGCAGCAGTACGAGTTGCAGCAGCAGTACGAGTTGCAGCAGCAGTACGAGTTGCAGCAGCAGTACGAGTTGCAGCAGCAGTACGAGCAGTAACAGCAGTACGAGCAGTAACAGCAGTACGAGCAGTAACAGCAGTACGAGCAGTAACAGCAGTACGAGCAGCAACAGCAGTACGAGCAGCAGTAATACGAGCAACTGCAACAATTTCTGCAGCACGAAAACGTTGACAGGGAGCAGGAGGACAGCGCCTACAGTGGCAGGGGGTGGACAGTAATTAGACAGAAGGCTCGAGAGAGAGCAATTGTTGGAGATTAATTGTCATGACAGCCAATACAGACGGAGGACTCGGCTCAGTCAAGTTAGACATGTCCTCTCAGACTCTGCCAGTCTTGTCGGGACGCTTCTCGCTTTCACATAACCAAGTGAATGAAAGTATCTTTCTTCGAGGGCATAAATTCAGTTGGAACGACAATTTCGACTTCAAGTAGCCATGCAGAAGCTGCCTCTCGCGCCTCAAAGCAACGAACTGAATAAAGTGACAGTTTTGGGCAACCGATGCTTTCTATAAGAAAAATCTGGTTTAAATTCGTAGGAGTAGTTTTAAAAATACCGTTCACTGTGGGATCGATGATAATCACAGACACTGCACACTAAGATAAATAGATGCTAAAGGAACGATCTGCTATTTGCCTCGCATATAAAAAGTTCATTCACACCAGTTTGTGGTTTTCGATGAGAGATATTTATAACTGGCAAAAAGTAAGCGGTAGAGTCTTAAAAATTACGAATGTGGGACTAATATCGAAAAGTTCAGTTAAGGAGAAAGTGTTCGAATTTGAACAACCTTAGCAGATGTAATAGTATATTAATTGTAGCTTTTCAGAGATATCAGTCATGGGAGCTTTGTTTGTAACATGTCTCCTATCTCGCACCCTACATACCTGCCTAAAATACATATAAGAGAGAAATTGAAAGCATTCAGGAATGCAGATCGTACCAAAATTGTATCTGCTGTCAAAACTAAATACACGTATCCTCGAACAGATCAAATGGTAAATTCGAGGGCATAGGAGTCTAACGATAATATTTTATAACTTGAATTTCACACATTTATTTAAACGAAGTTATGTAGCTTGAAAAGTAAAATAAATAAAAATTAAGAAGAAAACGCCAAAAATTACAGATATCATTCAGGAACATAGCATGTGGACGTTAAGAAAGAACAGTATAGCTAAAATGCGTAACAAATACTCACTCGATCTTAACACTAACTTCACTGAAGTCGCTAGCGTCGTAGTCATTTCTATGTCACGAAATTATTTTGCTATAGCGCTAATATTTATTATGTGCTGACATATGCCATGTTCTAGAAAATGTACAGTATTATGGATCATGTATAGCACAATATTTACATACCGCTTGGTGTGGTAGGAGTGTCCAAAGCATAGCATTTTTACTGATCTTAATCGGTTACTGAACAGTTTAATGCCTACCTCTACAACGAACTTGAAAATATGTGCCTCATTTTTCACCGAGAGATGAAATTTTCTCCCTACATCATTCAATAAACATGTAACGGGGAATAGAGAATGACACATTTGAATATACACTGAAAGTCAAGTTCTACTCCCAGATTGGTAAATTAGATCTCACCGGAATGGATCTCGTACACATAATACATGTATGTACAGGGAACGAGATGATCTATTCCTTAATAATCTATCCCTCCAAGCATAGTTATTGAAGTGGACGTTGCATGATAGATAACGCTCTACTCAACGTTTTCAGCTGAAGGTCAACTCAATATATCTTGCATAGATTAGCGTTAGCTGTCGTTATTCACTCGTAATGTCACTGGGATGGTGACTGAGTTCAACCTGGTCTGATATTGTTTGTCTGAATGAGTTTTTATGGCTAATGGAATATTAAAAGCCATCGACAGTTTTTACTCTGTGTACTTAGGTCAGAAAATAAGAACATTGATGCGAGGTAATCGTGTTACGAGGAAGGAGTTGCCAATACCAGCCTTAATAAATACTGAAAAATCAACCGAAAGCCCACCTGAGTAACAATTATTTCAAATGCTGCTACGGTTGACATAAACTCACACGTCCACAGTCAGTAAACTAAAATGAAGAAGAACACGAACGACTCTGGACAATACGCCGAGACATGGCGGCTGCTACCCTCGCACCGTCTTAATAGTGTGCATGAATCACAAGTGTCTGCCGGTGTCGTCCTTTTCTTTACTTTCCCTTCCTCTAATTGTTTCCAGTCTGCTTATTTGGGTGTGTTTTTGCTCGTGGAAGTCTAAACAGAGAGCTAACCTCCAGTAGGGAAGACAACAAAGATCGAGAGTCGGCGTATATGCTGGCCGAGATCCTCGCAATTAAGACCATTCTGACCAGCAGCTCCCGAAAAGGGGAACTCTGCACAAGAAGTGCCGTCAGAGATATGGACGAGCGCCCCTGATTTAGGATGCCGACCGTAAAGTAAACGTTGAAACTTACTGTAGACATATTGAATCATTGAACGGGAGCATAAGGGAAGTTTAATCTACGATTAAAAATGAAATTACAGCAATAGGAAGACACTCGAGAAATTAAAGGATGCTAAACGCAAACGCTAATTATTAAATGAGAAAAAAGTCGAAAGTTTCCTGTTAGAATACTTGGCATCTAACATGTGTTTTAAACCTGTATTAAAAGACTCGAAAACATTCTCATTAGTTCACACACTGTCTAAAAACTACATTTCATCAAACTTCATTGTTTTAACCCGAAAATTTTTAGCCAGGTAAATTTAATTCAATTAAGTTGAATGGTAGTCAAGCGTTTTGTATTTGCTTCTGGAAATATAGTTGACCTAGCACTGAAAAAATGTGAGCCCCGAAAAAATCCCTCTAAGGGAGAAGTCAGTGTGAAATTTTCTGAAAAATTACCAGGATTCTTTGAGTTAAATGTGTATTCTGAAGATGGATGTAATTAAAACGTTTACTCGCATATGGTAAAACTAAGACAAACAATTGTGCAAGGGACTTACAATGAGAAAAAACAATAAGAAATAAAGATAGCGTGAGCTATTATCTACAGAACTCACGAAAGAGATTTAATTAGAAAGAAAAAGGTTTTGAGGGAAAAGGAGAATAATGAAAACAAGATTCCAAAGTTCATAAATTCACATTGGTTTTTCCGAGAGAAATGATTTTTTTTGCAGCTTTACAAAAGATACAATTTTTGGAAGAAATGCAGAATAGAAAAAGACGCAATCGAGGAATCGAGTCTTTTGGTGCAGAGCCTCGACTACCGACAACGCACGGACGCAATCGAGAAGGGACAAAGTGAGGATTGTTAGAGGATTGCTTGGGGAATTGGCCGACAGACGGGGGAATAGACAGCGGCTTTGTGCTGGACGGGTCTAGATGAATACATGATAATGATGTTAGCCATATTATTGGCCTTATGTATTGAAGCTTCTGTACAACTCCTACTCTAAAAATCACTGCAGTGGAACCAAAAAAAATTTCTGGTTGACTTTCCAAACATTGGTACTTCTAAATTTCTGCTAAAGGAATCTGTAGAATCGGTGTACATTTCCTAAAGAACTTAATCAGTATTGATGTCTGAGAATTAGGTCCTCCCATAAAGAAAATGAACAATGAAAAAGATGATTAAACATAAAAGAATTAAGTGAACCTTGGTTCGCAGAGAGCGTGACAGTTAAATACTTCAATCAGTGACATAATTATCACATTCAACATACTAGCTTCAAAAAGCAAGCACATTGTGAATGGTTTCATTGGACCCGCTTCGAAGAAATTAAAATAACAATCGAGGAAAAATTTCGCCTGTATATCACGCTTTCTTGGGGCTTATGAGCAAAAAATGAATTCGATAATATCACAGATGGCTGAAAATAAAAAAGCGGTGAAGAAACTACACAGAAAAACACAAGCTTCCTACGCAGGGGCTTGTCCTGTTAGAGTTGAACAACAAGCAACAACTGACCAGGATTTGCTGAAGCTCGATAATCCGGCGGAGAGACAACCCAAGAACTTGTCCAACTGGGACCGTTCACGACTTGTTGTTGGGACAAAAAATCCAGAAAAAGAACAATTGAGGACAGATGGGGAAATTAATCTAAAAAATCTCGCAAGATGTCCACGTTTGTAGTCCTGCAGAGCCTCTCACTTTCGCTGAGAAAACGCATCCTGGCAAGAATGAAAAAATCTTCCTCGAATTAAGATGTTGTCTAGCGAACAACTACTGCAGAAATGCAGGATGAATCAAAATTTTCTGTTATCAGTAAATCGTTAATGAACTATTATTTTTGCAACCAATATCATTATTGAAATTATAATTCTTAGTATTATTAATGCATTTTTATGATTATTATTAATGATTTTTTATTATCAGTTCACAATTAGCTTTCATATAATTCCGCACCGTAGACTTTTACTTCGTTGTATATTCCAATACCTTAATCTACAGTTTCACTTTGCATACGGATTAGTTTTTTGATTTATTACAAATTTCTCACTACAAATCATGTACTCAACACAAGGTTGATACACAATATTCCTTTCATTGTTTTAAATTTCAATTTTTGTGTAGCAGATGTTCTGTCTAATCACTGTGGTAATTTGCTTTCATTGAATTATAACTACACAGATTTCCCATTTTCAGCATCCATTATTTTCTCGTATTGTGGTAATCCGGTATTAGTTAAAAAAAGCTAAAGCCTTTCGTCAAATTTTACGTAATTGAATAAGCGTATTTTGTGGATTGACCAATTTCCGCTTTTCACAACGCCTCGCTGTTGTGTCTGTAAATTCTCTGTTTGTGGTTTGATCAGACATGTAACATGCATGAAAAGAAACCGGTCTTGCAGCTTTGTTTCTGATGTACACCTGAATATTGCGATAACGTGTAGAGCTGTGGGTTGAAGTGTCACCCTCTTTTCCCGCGGGAAGTCCCCTGGTCTCTCCTATGCAGCCCCGCGCTATGGTAATGAGAGAGAACTTCCTCAGCATTTGAGACACGAAACTGACAGCCAGCTTTTGCCTCGGTAGTTATGAATTTTTGACCAGAGTCGGATTATGCAAAAGGCCTGGAAAAGTGCTCAGTATTTTTAATTCGAGTTGGCTTCATCATTTCGCGGGGAAAAATACAGAGAAGCAGGGAACAAGGAAATGGAAAAAGAGAAAGATTGAGACACCGAAGAAGAGCTAGAAATTAACCCCGTCGCATGAATTGAAAATTTAATTGTAGTAAAAAGAAACAAAGAAAACTGTAGAGATATTTAGTTTTCTATAAATTTAATGAATTAGATGAAATGTAAGTAAAGTGCTCTTTCAAGGTAAACGTGTAACAGTGATGGGGCCAGACCAGACCGCTTTTACAATAGCGAAGAATTTATGGTGCGAAGGTAAACGATTCAAGTGTCATCAGTTCAAAGTTGAAGGCAAGTTTGAATACTCAATGAATGACAGCATTACAACAAATTTAAAAAGATATATCAGACTTAGCTTGTCATGTGAACTTGTGATGAGCAAAATTTAGTGACATGGTCTTCATGAATGCTGATAATTGAGGTAATTCTACTACTGATTCTCTTCCAGTTTAGAGGATTTTCAAAAGAAATGAATGGAATTCGTAAAATAAAAACTAAAAAATGCAAACAGATGGGACAAGCTTCACGTCATGAATTACTCATGAGTGAAATTACGTGCTACTAAAGTATTCTCAATAGTTGTGTCTAAGTTCAGTTTAATTATCGATTCTTGGAAGGGTCAGTGGATAATTGTTCCTTATTCAATTAGTTTTTTAACCATGAGACACATAACATGATCTGCAGCGAGACCTGGGGCGTGTAGAATGATGAATGACTAATTAGTGAGATGAATCGTGTTGAAGTAAAGCCTTGAGCCAACAAATGTTTGAGAGCGACTCGAGCACGTAATTGTCCGGGTAGGTTGCATGAATTTTTGGAATCCCGCCAGCAGAAGTCGCCGGAATATGCATGCTGCCCTGTGTGTCGGACGTCACTTCACCAGCCAGGACAGAAGGTAAGCTAGCGCTCCTCAAAAATGGACTTAATTACATTATTTGTTAATGAGACCGCGTTTGTTGGGTTATGGTTGGTAATTAGCCGGATGAGGGGCTAATGAGGAAGCAAGAATCTACCGTGAGGTGTGTGCTGGACGCGAGAGGTCGTCCAATGTTTCTGCATGAAAAGTCAACCTGACGGAACACTTCTCAAGAACGACCACATTAGCGTAAGAGACTGTGCGTTTATCCACGCCAATGAACAGCAAACAGTGTTCGAATTAGATCAAACCTCCAAGAAAAATACGCCGGTCGCTTCAAAGGTTCCCTATTTATTAACGGTGTCATTCGTCTGCAAGTAAAATCAGTGTTATAAAAAAATCTGGATTAATTTTGACTGGTTCAGGAAATAAATATTGGACGACGGAATAAAGTTTTTTCTAAATCTCAGCAAAAACATAATTAGAATTAATAGTTGTAATGACTCTCGATGTATAGGAAGAAATAAGTGATTGTTTTTTCGTTTTGGTCGATATTTTGTAAGGTCTATAGATTACATTTTAATAACGATGATTGATAACAGGTAAGCATGAAATATCTCTCATGGAAAAATTTTATATTCATGAACTTGAGTCACGGAAGTGCAATAAATGAAGCTTTCCGGAAAAGATTGGTACAATTTATCGAATAGTAATTGTTAGAGAGGAACATTTGACCAAACGAAGTTTTTTGAACTTGTCTCGGTATAGGTCACAAAATATGGTACCCAAAGTTCAGCCACAACTCTTCATTTCTGTAACATATTCCATCGATATCCGTGAAAATTGAACGTGTTTGGTATACAGTGCTGGAAAAATTTAATCATATACTCCAGGTTATACTTATAGCAATGATCGTAAGCAATAATCGCAAGGACACATCAATAACCATCAAAGGAATACTCGTCAGATAAGGAGCATTCTCTTTGAATGCACTACAATTTAAGAATATATGCATACCAAAAAAATAATGAAAAAGCTGCAGTTGCATCCGTTTATAAAGCCAGAAACATTTCGAATACAATTCACTCATATTAAAAAACGACGAATGAACTACTCTGAGTTTCATGGAACAGATATAAAAAATAATTAATGCATCAGTTTTAGTAAATAGCTAGAACTATAAAAATTCATTCCAACTAATACTTACAGAATTTTGAAGATTTTTTTCTGTACATTCCCTTTGTGTTGAGGCACTGCGTCATTTAAAGAGAAGACCAAAATTGCTACCAACGAAAGAGATGAAAAAGAAGCGGCAGCAGCTTGATTGGTAGAGCTCAGAAATAGAACTCAGAGAAGCAATTTCCCACTAATTTGCCCTTCCATGCTGTAACTAGGTAGCTGTTTTGAAATCGCATTCGAATGGACACTAGATGCAATGAAAACCTTGATCGCAGCGTATACTTTTCAGTTATCAATAGCAACGAAACCGCAAAGCAAAGGTTCAGCTAGAAAATAGGTCACAACAAATTTACAATTATCTATCTCTCTTAAATACTGCAGGGCAGAACAAGCAACCAAACAGAGCAGCATCACAACATTGAATGACATCACTGGTAGCATTGAGTAAATTCTTGTATCGTACCTGTTCAATTAGGAAAGTACTGAAATAGAAGCGAGCGCGACAATCAAACAAACGCAGGAGGAGAAGCGGCGGCAGACGAGCAGCGGCGGCATCGTGGAAGCAAGCACAGCACAACTTGCTAGCCATGCTAACACTGTCCTATCCTCTTTAATGGCACCAGCCTCTTCCCGCTACTATTTGCAACATACAAAAAAATTTAGCACCATTTTCTACGACAAGGGTCTGGAGTGTATGCACAATAGGGGACGTAAGGCCCTTAGCCACTGAAGGTACTCTTTAAGACTAAAATGACACGTTGGTATATGCTTTTTATGAGTTCAGTAATTTGCTAGGAAGACGGACGAAACTCGGGCGTCACTTGAATGATGGGGATAATCTGAACACGGGCAGGGAACACTGTGAACAAATTTCCAGAGTGTGTTATATGAGTGTCATAATTTATGAAATTATATTTCTTGTTCAGGTATTACTTTCGGTCGGTTACATTCGTCCGTACTTGAAATGTACCAGAGTGAAACTTTTACATGTATATTTGTGTAACAACTGTGGAATGAACAACCCAGAGCAAAAGTAAACAGTTATTTCAGGTATCTGTCTCGCGTACTCGGAAATGTTGCCGGTTGGATGGCCTGCAAATAGATCGTACGCGTACCTAGTTTTAAATATAAACCGCGTACATATAAATATACATATATCTATAACATGATACGGACTTGAAAAAACGTAAAACTTCAACGCACTATAATATGAATAATAACAGTGCTTTTCCAAGTTTAAAAAACTGGGACCAGTCAAATTTCATCGGAACTTAGTAAGAAAGCAGTGAGTTTTATCTGAATCATGAATACTGGGAACCCAGAGCAATTTTGAGCCTAGTGTTTCTCAGGTACAGTTACCGAAAAAACGAAAGTAACTGCTGGAAACTTTTGATCACGATGTCTGGCTAATTGAGAATTTTTATTAGAAAAAACAGCTAAGCTAGAAATCATACACGAAAATCCACAAGATTCACGGCATGCATGATTCTTTCCCCTTCATGATACCAAATATCGCTATATATAGATTTTAGGTGTGAAATTATTGCGTACAATATTCCTACACCAAGAGCGTACCCAGTTGTATGAAAAAAGGTACAGAGTCAGGAGTTCTCAGTTCTCACACCCCTGCTCTCTCTACGTCCAGCGCTCCACTATGCGAAGAACTATGGACGGCGTCAGCCTTTTCTGCTCTGAACTTTGTAGAACTTGAACTTTTAGATTACCGCCCTGAAGCCTGCATTTCATGCTGCTGCTAGCTAGAGCAAAAAAATTTGCTAAGTCAATATACAGTTTACTGAGTAGCTCATTTGTTATGCAAATTATTGAGGGGGATTTAAGTTAGAAAATAGCAGTTGATCACAAACTCTTCGATTTTTTACGCACGACGGCTATGCATAAAACAAACATTTGTTTGAGCGCTGCTATGTAGATTATGAATTTGGTCGAATGGTTATCATAAATTATAATTCCAAGGTTTGCTTCTGAGTCACGGCAGCTGGTGTGGACAAAGCAAAAAAAGGATTTATAAAGACAAACTCATTTATTTATTAGCAGAGATCACATACTGGAAAAAACATCGTACACATACAACAACATTTTTCATGATGATAAGGAGATCATATTAGTTTTTAATTTCAATAGAATACACTGTGTACTATTTTTTTTTACAAACGCAAGACATGGAAAAACTTGTTTTTCAAACTGAAAATTAAAAATCACAGTTATCTCACAATTCTCCTCAATTTGACACTAAGAGATTATTGTATATATTATGCTTGTTTGATGCGAATAAAGAAGTTTGTTCGTTAGATGAGGCCAACAAAAGAGAGCAGGAATAGTAACTTTGTAACAAGTTAGAAGACCTTATTAGCAGCATGTCCACTGCGAATGACGATTTTTATGCCATTTGAAATTTCAGCTTTTTTCTATAATATGCACGTGCTACATATATATATATATATATATATATATATATA